>CM070828.1:42528295-42535795 GCA_036326025.1 Chrosomus eos
GTGTGTGAGTTTGGGGTCACGAGTGTGTGTGAGTTTGGGTCACGAGTGTGTGTGAGTTTGGGGTCACGAGTGTGTGTGAGTTTGGGGTCAGAGTGTGTGTGAGTTTGGGGTCATGAGTGTGTGTGAGTTTGGGGATCACGAGTGTGTGTGAGTTTGGGGTCACGAGTGTGTGTGAGTTTGGGGTCACGAGTTGTGTGTGAGTTTGGGGTCACGAGTGTGTGTGAGTTTGGGGTCACGAGTGTGTGTGAGTTTGGGGTCACGAGTGTGTGTGAGTTTGGGTCACGATGTGTGTGTGAGTTTGGGGTCAGAGTGTGTGTGAGTTTGGGGTCAGAGTGTGTGTGAGTTTGGGGTCACGAGTGTGTGTGAGTTTGGGGTCACGAGTGTGTGTGAGTTTGGGGTCAGAGTGTGTGTGAGTTTGGGGTCACGAGTGTGTGTGAGTTTGGGGTCAGAGTGTGTGTGAGTTTGGGGTCACGAGTGTGTGTGAGTTTGGGGTCACGATGTGTGTGAGTTTGGGGTCAGAGTGTGTGTGAGTTTGGGGTCACGAGTGTGTGTGAGTTTGGGGTCACGAGTGTGTGTGAGTTTGGGGTCAGAGTGTGTGTGAGTTTGGGGTCATGAGTTGTTGTGTGTGGTTTGGGTCACGAGTGTGTGTGAGTTTGGGGTCACGAGTGTGTGTGAGTTTGGGGTCACGAGTGTGGTGGTGAGTTTGGGGTCACGATGTGTGTGGTTGAGTTTGGGGTCACGAGTGTGTGTGAGTTTGGGGTCACGAGTGTGTGTGAGTTTGGGTCACGAGTGTGTGTGAGTTTGGGGTCAGAGTGTGTGTGAGTTTGGGTCACGAGTGTGTTGTGAGTTTGGGGTCAGAGTGTGTGTGAGTTTGGGGTCACGAGTGTGTGTGAGTTTGGGGTCACGTGTGTGTGAGTTGGGTAGGTGTGTGAGTTTGGGGTCACGAGTGTGGTTGTGAGTTTGTGGGGTCACGAGTTGTGTGAGTTGGGTCAGAGTGTGTGTGAGTTTGGGGTCACGAGTGTGTGTGAGTTTGGGGTCACGAGTGTGTGTGTAGTTTGGGTGGTCAGAGTGTGTGTGAGTTTGGGTCACGAGTGTGTGTGAGTTTGGGGTCAAGAGTGTGTGTGAGTTTGGGGTCAGGAGTGTGTGTGAGTTTGGGGTCACGAGTGTGGTGTTGTAGATGTGTGAGTTTGGGGTCAGAGTGTGTGTGAGTTTGGGGTCACGAGTGTGTGTGAGTTTGGGGTCACGAGTGTGTGTGAGTTTGGGGTCAGGAGTGTGTGTGAGTTTGGGGTCACGAGTGTGTGTGAGTTTGGGGTCAGTGTGTGTGAGTTTGGGGTCACGAGTGTGTGTGAGTTTGGGTCAGAGTGTGATGTGAGTGTGAGTTGGGGTCAGAGTGTGTGTGAGTTTGGGGTCACGTGTGTGTAGTTTGGGTCAGATTGTGTGAGTTTGGGGTCAGAGTGTGTGTGAGTTTGGGGTCGATGGTGAGTTGGAGTGTGTGTGAGTTTGGGGTAGTGTGTGAGGGGCAGAGGTTGTGAGTTGGTAGTGTGTGTGAGTTTGGGTCAGATGTGTGTGGTTGGGTCACAGAGTGTGTGTGAGTTTGGGGTCAGTGAGTGTGTGTGAGTTTGGGGTCACGAGTGTGGTGATTGGGTCAGAGGGTGGATTTGGGGTCAGGTGTGTGTGAGTTTGGGTCACGAGTGTGTGTGAGTTTGGGGTCAGGAGTGTGTGTGAGTTTGGGGTCAGAGTGTGTGTGAGTTTGGGGTCACGAGTGTGTGTGAGTTTGGGGTCAGTGGTGATGTTGGGTCAGGGTGTGATGGGTCAGAGTGGTGGATTGGTCATTGTGGGCACAGTGTGTGTGAGTTTGGGGTCACGAGTGGTGTGTGTGATGTTTGTGGGGGTCACGAGTGTGTGTGAGTTTGGGTCACGAGTGTGTGTGAGTTTGGGGTCACGAGTGTGTGTGAGTTTGGGGTCACGAGTGTGTGTGATTTGGGGTCAGAGTGTGTTGAGGTTGGGATCACGAGGTGTGTGAGTTTGGGTCACGAGTGTGTGTGAGTTTGGATCACGAGTGTGTGTGAGTTTGGGGTCACGAGTGTGTGTGAGTTTGGGGTCACGAGTGTGTGTGAGTTTGGGGTCACGAGTGTGTGTGAGTTTGGGATCACGATTGTGTGTGAGTTTGGGGTCAGGAGTGTGTGTGGTTTGGGGTCAGGAGTGTGTGTGAGTTTGGGTCAGGAGTGTGTGTGAGTTTGGGTCACGAGTGTGTGTGAGTTTGGGGTCAGGAGTGTGTGTGAGTTTGGGGTCACGAGTGTGTGTGATTTGGGTCGGGAGTGTGTGTGAGTTTGGGTCACGAGTGTGTGTGAGTTTGGGGTCATGAGTGTGTGTGAGTTTGGGGTCAGGAGTGTGTGTGAGTTCGGGGTCACGAGTGTGTGTGAGTTTGGGGTCACGAGTGTGTGTGAGTTTGGGGTCATGATTGTGTGTGAGTTTGGGGTCATGATTGTGTGTGAGTTTGGGGTCATGAGTGTGTGTGAGTTTGGGGTCACGAGTGTGTGTGAGTTTGGGGTCACGAGTGTGTGTGAGTTTGGGGTCACGAGTGTGTGTGAGTTTGGGGTCACGAGTGTGTGTGAGTTTGGGATCACGAGTGTGTGTGAGTTTGGAGTCAGGAGTGTGTGTGAGTTTGGGGTCAGGAGTGTGTGTGAGTTTGGGGTCAAGTCAAGTCAAGTCACCTTTATTTATATAGCGCTTTTTACAATACAAATTGTTTCAAAGCAGCTTTACAGAGATAACAGGAAAACAATGTTGTAATAGTATTGTTCAATTGAAAATTAAATGTCCCCAACTAAGCAAGCCAAAAGGCGAAGGCAACAGTGGCAAGGAACCAAAACTCCATCAGGTGACAGAATGGAGAAAAAAACCTTGGGAGAACCCAGGCTCAGTCGGGGGGCCAGTCCTCCTTTGGCCAACGAATGAACAGTGTATGATTATGAGTTAGGCAGTATAATGTCACGGGTGTGTGTGAGTTTGGGGTCAGGAGTGTGTGTGAGTTTGGGGTCATGAGTGTGTGTGAGTTTGGGGTCACGAGTGTGTGTGAGTTTGGGGTCAGGAGTGTGTGTGAGTTTGGGGTCAGGAGTGTGTGTGAGTTTGGGGTCACGAGTGTGTGTGAGTTTGGGGTCACGAGTGTGTGTGAGTTTGGGGTCATGAGTGTGTGTGAGTTTGGGGTCACGAGTGTGTGTGAGTTTGGGGTCAGGAGTGTGTGTGAGTTTGGGTGAGTTGTGGTCACGAGTGTGTGTGAGTTTGGGGTCATGAGTGTGTGTGAGTTTGGGGTTGATGGGTTGAGTTTGGGTCAGTGTGTGAGTTTGGGGTCATGAGTGTGTGTGAGTTGGGGTCACGAGTGTGTGTGAGTTTGGGGTCAGAGTGTGTGTGAGTTGGGGTCACGAGTGTGTGTGAGTTTGGGGTCACGGAGTGTGTGTGAGTTTGGGGTCAGGAGTGTGTGTGAGTTTGGGATCACGAGTGTGTGTGAGTTTGGGGTCAGAGTGTGTGTGAGTTTGGGGTCAGAGTGTGTGTGAGTTTGGGGTCACGAGTGTGTTGTGAGTTTGGGGTCACGAGTGTGTGTGAGTTTGGGGTCATGAGTGTGTGTGAGTTTGGGGTCACGAGTGTGTGTGAGTTTGGGGTCGGAGTGTGTGTGAGTTTGGGGTCACGAGTGTGTGTGAGTTTGGGGTCACGAGTGTGTGTGAGTTTGGGGTCATGAGTGTGTGTGAGTTTGGGGTCACGAGTGTGTGTGTGAGTTTGGGGTCACGAGTGTGTGTGAGTTTGGGGTCACGAGTGTGTGTGAGTTTGGGGTCAGGAGTGTGTGTGAGTTTGGGGTCACGAGTGTGTGTGAGTTTGGGGTCACGAGTGTGTGTGAGTTTGGGGTCATGAGTGTGTGTGAGTTTGGGCCGAGTGTGTGAGTTTGGGGTCAGAGTGTGTGTGAGTTTGGGGTCACGATGGTGTGGTCAGTTGTGTGAGTTTGGGGTCACGAGTGTGTGTGAGTTTGGGGTCACGAGTGTGTGTGAGTTTGGGGTCACGAGTGTGTGTGAGTTTGGGGTCATGAGTGTGTGTGAGTTTGTGGACGCGCACCTTCACACCAGGGGTTGAACAGAACCGTCACGGCCCTCTCGAAGCTCACGGCGCAGGAGCCGCTCCGCACAGACAGCGAGTACAGGCCCACGCAAGCACTCGCGGGACACATGATGGACACGCCGGCGCTGGAGGAGGAGCTGCTCGACACCGACACACTCCAGGAACCAGAACCAGAACCAGAACCAGACGGAGGAGCTGAAGGAGGAGCGAGTACCCTTCTGTTCACACGCACCAGGACCTTCAGTCAACAGAACACACGAGTTACTATCTATCTTGTGTGTGTGTGTGTGTGTGTGGGTGTGTTGTGTGTGTGTGTGTGTGTGTGTGTGTGTGTGTGTGTGTGTGTGTGTGTGTGTGTGTGTGTGTGTGTGTGTGTGTGTGTGTGTTGTGTGTGTCTGTGTGTGTGTGTGTGTGTGTGTGTGTGTGTGTGTGTGTGTGTGTGTCTGTGTTTTGTGTCTGTGTGTGTGTCTGTGTGTGTGTGTGTGTCCACTGTCTCCACAGTGATCTGGATGTCATTC
This sequence comes from Chrosomus eos, assembly GCA_036326025.1. NCBI lineage: Eukaryota > Metazoa > Chordata > Actinopteri > Cypriniformes > Leuciscidae > Chrosomus > Chrosomus eos. The sequence goes on from CM070828.1 coordinate 42,532,921, forward strand.
GGATTGAGATTCTCAGCGTTGACCGTCAGACTGAAGGCTTTTCCTCTGCGGATGATCAGACGCTCCAGTGTGATTTCATTAGTGTGATGATCAGTGTTGTTCTTCACACACTGGAAATCCACTTTCACATCACACCTAAACACACCACACACACAGCACCACACACACACACACACACACACACACACACACACACACACACACACACACACAACACACACACAACACACACACACACACCACACACACACACACACACACACACACACACACCACACCACACACAGCAGCACACCACACACACACACACACACACACACACACACACACACACACACACACACACAGCACAGGCACAAGCACACACGCACACAACACCACACACACACACACACACACACACACCCCACACACACACCACACACACACACACACACAAGCCACACACGCACAGCACACACAACCCCACACAACACACACACACACACACACACACACACACACACACACACACACACACACACACACACACACACACACACACACACACACACACACACACACACACACACACGCACAGGCACAGGCGCACACACACACACACACACACACATACACACAGGCACAGGCCCACGCACAAGCACACACACACACAGCACACGCGCGCACACACACACACACACACACACAGGCACAGGCCCACGCACAAGCACACACACACACACGCACACGCGCGCACACACACACACACACACACACACACGGTTAGTTCGTTGGTTCGTAACTAGTTCAGCCAGTTTATTCTCAGCTGTAAATGAGGTTTCATCACAGAGAGTAGATCGGGTGTGTCTGTCCTGATGAGTGAAGAGTCGTCTGATAACATCTCACAAACATCTTATGATAACACTTTATTCTACAGTATTCTTGTGACAAACTACATGTTCTTACTGTAGTCAAAACAGTAAATTATGCATAATTACAAGCCAAACCCTATAGTAACTACTTGTCATATTCAGTTAATATTACTCAGAACTTAACTGTTTAATTACTATGTAAGCTTGATTCTGCCCTGGAATAAAAAAAATAAAAGAGGTAATTGCGTGTTTAGATCTAAAAAGCTCGAAATTGTCAGAAATAAACTTGGAAATTACTAGAAAGGATCTTGGCATTGCTAGAAATAAACTCAGAATTACTAAAAATAAATTTGGAATTACTAGAAAGGATCTTGGCATTGCTAGAAATAAACTCAGAATTACTAAAAATAAATTTGGAATTACTAGAAATGATCTTGGCATTGTGAAATAAACTCGAATTACTAAAAATTAAATTTGGAATTACTAGAAAGGATCTTGGAATTGTTGAAATAAACTCGGAATTACTAAAAAATTAACTCGGATTTACTAGAAATGATCTTGGAATTGTTGAAATAAACTCGGAATTACTAAAAATAACTCTCGGAATTACTAGAAAGGATCTTGGAATTGCTAGAAATAAACTCGGAATTACTAAAAATTAACTCGGAATTACTAAAAATTAACTCGGAATTACTAAAAATTAACTCGGAATTACTAAAAATTAACTCGGAATTACTAAAAATTAACTCGGAATTACTAAAAATGATCTCGGAATTGCTAAAAATAAACTTGGAATTCACAAATTTGGAGAATTCCCAATGACTTTATTGTTTATTCTGCGGCAGAAACAATCTTCCATAAGTCACACAGAGTGACTAAACACGAGGTTTATGTTTATGAATAAAGTTTATGTTTAGTTGAGATGTTTGCACTGCTGCTTTTATAAACATGTGGACACACTAAACCCTGAACACTAACAGTCTGTCAGGGATATTAGTTCAGTATGGCAGATTTTTTAAGATACTGTACTAACAGAATACTACTAAAGCAGTAACACTCGTTATCTCACACACATTAGTTAATTAAGTTGAACTATTCTCATCAGTCACTGAAACCACAAACTAAAACTCAGTTTCACTCACCCTGATCTCGGCTGACAGTGTTTCTGCTGCTCAGATTCTCACTCATGTTTCGTCAGATGAGTGTGTGTGTGTGTGTGGTGCTTTATACCGTGATGTATGTGTGTGTGTGTGTGTGTGGTGCTTTATACCGTGATGTGTGTGTGTGTGTGTGTGTGTTGGTGTGTGTGTGTAAGAGCCGTTCCCCGTCGCTCCCACGACTCGAGAACACTGAACACTGAATCCTCCCATCTGTCATATTTCACTTATTACAAAACCCAGATATGATGAAACACGTCTGACTGATGCAGTAATAATCTCAGTTATGATGGAAATAATTCAATGTTGTTCTTATTGCTCAATACATACAGTAGTTATTAATCTTTGTAAGTTAATAAACATACAACTGTACATTATTAGTTCAGCTCCATTAAATAATATTAAGATACAACTTTTGATTTAATGTTTTAGTAAATGTTAAAACTAACCGTATTGTGAAATGTTACTCATATTACAGTACGTACAAATCTGTATTTATGAATCATAATTTTTGATTTGTCATCTCATTATATGTGTATTACTGTAATTATGACAGTGACACATAGACTGTCATGATGTTTATTAACACGATGTTTGATACAGTCCTTCATGAACGACACATGCTCCAGTAAACAGGGTTTATTTTCATAATTCTCCTTCGACACTGACATGTGCAGAATCCAGTAAAGATATATATAAATAAATATATATTGATTTAATATTCAGTCGACACACAAACTCTGCAAAACATGCTGCTCTTCCTCAGTGTTTCTGTCTCGTTTTACAGCACAAATATCAAAACATTTTTAAATCAAGGCAGATATTTGTTCTTGTTTTAAGCTCAAACTTATTTTGATGATTTTT
>CM070828.1:42540795-42590795 GCA_036326025.1 Chrosomus eos
TCTTTCATGCACTGCTCAGTTTTGATCTGTACTTTACATTTACTAGTGGAAAGAAAACCTCCAAAATACACATTTAAGTATTTTTTTAATGAACTTTATCTATTTGCGTCTGTACGTAGTCAATCCACATCTTTAAACGGGGTGAGTTTTGAGTCAGAAATCTACAGTATATACATTTTATACCTATGGCATACTATAGGTTATACTAGTTTACAAACCTACAGTATATAGGATTGTACCTATAGTATAGTATAGGTTGTAATAGTATATAAACCTTCAGTATATAGGTTTGTATAGGTTATACTATTATATAAACCTACAGTATATAGGTTTGTACCTATAGTAAAGTGTATAGTATAGGTTATAGCAGTATAAAAACCTACATTATACACAGTTGTGGTCAAAAGTTTACATGCCCCTAGCAAATTTGCTAAATGTTAATTATTTAACGCAACTATTAAAAAACAAGTGGGGGTGAAAACTTTTGAACAGGATGAAGATGTGCACATTTTAGCTGGAAAGGGTTAAAATATGCAAAAGCTGCTGGAAAACAACCATCACAAAAAATAAATACAGTTGTGGACACACAGTATTAAGAATAAAGGGTGTGTAAACTTTTCAACTTTCAAACCTTTTTATAAATTTAGCTATTTTTTGTCTTGTGACAGCGCTAAATAAAAAATATGCATTTTGTATGATCCCTCTTATTTATATATTTAGATTATAATATACTCTATACCATAAATAGGGAAATGCACGAATCATAGCCTATACCGCGATATACCGCAACAGCCCTAGATTGAGCGTCATATAAACATCGAGTGTCTGTGATGTGAAATTAGAGTTCAAAGTACACGGGTTCACTGTAGAAACCGATTCAGATGCGAATGAATGAATCTTACTGGAGATCTGAGCTGATGTGACTCTCTCCAGACAGCTGAGATTGTCAAAGCCCTCAGTGTCCTGAAACAGCAGCAGTCTGGCCTCCTTCTGCACGGCCATCTGAACATCATACACACGACACGACATCAGCCCATTCTCACCTGTCAGACACGATATATGATCATCACTGCTATATTCTGCATTTTCACTACTTCTCATTACGCCTTTTACATGCATGCACGGGAAAAGAAAGCCGAGACAGACAAATGCATGCAAATACGTGGAAGAAAAATGCAAATGCATGATTTATTTTATTAATATCACAAACCCACCATGATACAGAAATCTTGTGATGTATTGCCCATAATTTTCTCTCGCCACGTCACTCCTGAAAACCCCAGAAACCGTTTTTCCTGCTACAGGACATGAACTGAACAAAAGAACAATGAGGATGATAAAGAACACAAACATAATTTCATTTCAACAGAAGCTCTTATTCTCTTCATTCACTGCAATCAATGAGGTAACACAGTTCTTTTCCTCCCACCGGATGATTGACGTCTGCTACAACTAATCAGAATACGCCTTTTCAGACTAGCGCAGTGAAGCAGCCAATGAGAGCGTAGCGGAGGCGGGGACGGAGTTTGGCTCATACGTGTCAGCGCTGCCAGAAACCACTGCTAAACTGTCGTGAGCGCTGTGTTTACGAAGCTTCCTGAAATCATGTAATTATTTATTGAAGAAATGTGGAGTTGTCAATGCAGTGAGTAACGCGATTTAAAGCGCCGTCACTCGCGGTTCTGAAGAGACCGCAGTGTTTTAGAGTAGATTAAGCGCTTTATGTTCACTGTCATGATTCAGTTTAAATTCACCTATAGATTAAACTTGATGTGTGAAGATGAGCGGCAGTGAGTGTCGCACTGTACTGGTGACCGGAGGCGCGGGATTCATGTGAGTCCGTTATTATTGACCGTTAAATGACCGTTATTATTGACCGTCAATAGGCGTTATTATTGACCGTTATTTATATAACGTTAAAGTGTCACTGCATTAGACGAGAACATCGAATCAGGAGTCATTTACTGTATAGAAAGAATCAAAAACTCACTTTACATGTGCACTGGAAAATTAGACAGAAACAATATTTGTGATCAGAAGGTTCAGTAAAAGTTATTTTCATATTCTCGAGATTCAAGCTACGTTTTTTTTTTTTGTAATATGAATTAAAAAGTAATGGATATGTAAGAAGTTGAATTTTCAAACTCTGAAGTTTTGCTCATTCATTGTGTTCCTCCTTGGAACATTGACGTTCTCTTCAGTTTATTCCTTAATTTCTAATTTACTTGGTCTTAAAAAGTTCTTCAACAAGTCTTACATTTATCGTCATAAAACATGCAGAAATACTAAACTGAATTATTACAATAAAAATCGAAATTATGACATAAAAAGTTATTATTACGATTGTCATATTTATTACTTTTTGTCATCATTTTTACTTTTTATGTCATAATTTTTACTTTTTATGTCATAATTTCGATTTTTTATGTTATAATTCAGTTAAATATATGCCAATTTCATAATCTGACTTATGGGATCATTTCAATTTAGTACATCATGATTTGACATGTCATTATTTTGATTTAGTATATCATCATTTCTTTTTGTCATCATTTCAATTTAGTATGTTGTAGTTTAAAACTAGCATCTCAATATGTTCAGTACCAGAAGACAGTTTCATTGGGTTTCTTCTAAATAAAAACACACTTGTAGCCAATCAGCAGTAAGGGGCGTGTCCACTCACGAGGGGGAGGTGCCTATGCTGCCTAGAGTGCTCGTGAATGTGGGGGCGGAGCTATGAAGATAAAGAGGGGTGGATCTTGTGTGGGGGCGTGTTTGTTTTCTCAGAAATCGCTTACTGCACCTTTAACAGCGTTTCCTAAAACATCGCAAGCGTAAGTTGATCTAATAATAACGTTCTGCTTGTGTTTCAGTGGATCTCATCTGATCTCTGCTCTGGCCGAGAGATTCCCACACTGGCGCATCATAAACATTGATAATGTGAGTTCTGTCTCTTCGGTAATTTTTGACCGAAAAATTTTACATTTTTTGTTTTTTATTATTATTTAAATGGTATGAATCTTGGTAAAGGTTTTGGCACTTGCTGAGTGAACACAATAAAATCATGGCCATGATTAGAACAGGTTTAATGGTCCTGAACACACTCAGTCACACTTGAGCTCCTCTCGGTCAGAAACGACGCATTGTAAATGAGTGAGAGGAAGTTCCTCTAGTGGAAGCGTCTGGAACTGCAGCCGATCAGCATCTCACTGAACGCTCATTTACTGAGATGTCACACTCACATTTGGAAAACAACTTGTTTAGAATAATGGCTTTGATTTTCTTACAGTTTTAGAGTAAAACATGTTTTTGAAAATATATATTTCATGTAAAAATTTAAAATATTATTTTTGCAAATTTTTCATATCGATTAACGTAAAATTCTGTAACTTTTTTTAAGTTCACTTCTTAAAACTTTTTTCACTTCAGCAATAATCTGCCAAGTGTTGACTTTGAAAAGAGATAAACTTCAGTCTGTCGCTCTAAAGCGTTCGAGATTTACCACAGTTTAATCTGGAAATTTAATTTTCAGGTGTATGCTCAAAAAGTGAATAAATGGATTATAAATACAGCGTAAATATAATTAGGGCCCGAGCACCGATGGTGTGAGGACCCTCTTGTTTGGTACCATAAAATCCCCTAAAAATACAAAAATATTAAATAAAAAACATTATCAAACTAAAATATATTACATTAATTTCATTGAAATAAAACTAAAGAGCACCAGATGAAATAATGAGCCAGTATAAAGCAGCGTAATGAGTGTGAGATCTTGTGTTTCAGCTCCAGCGCTGCTCGAGTCTGAAGAACCTGCGCTCCGTCGAGGGAAACAGCTTCTACACGTTCATCCCGGTATAAAGACGTCAAACACGCTCAAAACTCCACACACTGATTCTGAACATCCCGCTGATGATGCATTCTGTCCTTCTTTAGGGGGATGTTTGCGATCCGCTGTTCATAAACCACCTCTTTTCATCCGAAAACATCGATGTTGTCTTTCACTGTGCTGCAGAAACTCATGTGGGTGAGTCGATGTTCACGATGTTCACAAGTATTCGTTACTTCAATGAGCTCATTGTTTCTGCATTAAACTATGACATTGTTTAAATTCATACATTTTTCGCTGACTGTGACTTTGTATATGTATGTACATTTATGAAATACATAACTTAATTCAATTCACGTTTATTTGTATAGCGCTTTTCACAATACACATATTTTCAAAGCAGCTTTACAGAAAATGCATGAGTCCATATTACAATTTTAGAGTGATCTGTGAAACGATTAATCGCATCCAAAATAAAAGTTTGTGTTTACATAATATACGTGTGTGTACTGTGTATACTTATTTTGTATATATAAATACACACACATGCATGTAAGAAATATTTGCTTATATGTACTGTATATATATATATATATATATATATATATAAAGAGAGAGAGAGAGAGAGAGAGAGAATTTGTATTATATATAAATCTAAATATTTTATGTATAAATAACACATTTTTCTTAAATATATACATGTATGTGTGTGTATTTATATATATTAAATAATTATACACCATACACACACATATATTATGTAAACACAAACTTTTATTTTGGATGCAATTAATCGTTTCACAACCCTATTTTACAGTGATCTGTTATCAGAGGAAACTATGTATTTCAGAAATGTACATATTATACAAAATCACAGTTAGCTAAAAAATGTATTAATTTAAACAGTGTAGTAATTTAATGCAGATACATTGAGCTCATTGAAGTAATAACTGACACATTTACCTCTGATAAACGATCACTCTTGATTTTCCTCACATGAATGGCTGTATCCCGCAGAGAGCTCGTTCCTGCGGCCGTCACGCTTCATGCGTGTGAATGTGGACGGCACGGGTGTTCTGGTGCGCGCGGCGCTGCGGGCTCGAGTCCAGCGCTTCATCTACATCAGCACTGATGAGGTGTACGGGCACAGTCTGGACCAGGTGTGTTCCTCAAACATCACGCTCTTCCTCAGGCCTTCCGTCTTAATATATAAACATTCTTAAATCAAGACACATTTACTGGAGAAGCTAAATGAAAATATGAAGTCTTGTTTTCTGAGGAATTAAGACAAAATGATCTGGTTTTACACTTAAAACAAAAACAAATATACGGTTTTGAATTAAGTTCTGATTCCTTCTTGTTTTAATCATAAACTCACTTTATTTCGATCAACTGTATAGAACAAGTAAATGTGTCTTGATTTAAGAATCTTTAGACATCTGCACTTTATTAGCAGTGTGATCAGAAGCTTCAGTAAAAGTCATTTCCATATTCCAGTGTTTGGGATTAGAGCTGGTCAAGCTTTATGACTTTGTTTGGAATATTTATTAAAAGTAATAGAGATTTGTTGGAAGTTGTATCTTTTTTTACTATTGCAAATACAACCTAGAGATTTACATTTACTGACACATTGCGTTCCCTTCGATTTATTCCTCACATTTTCACGTCTTGTTCTTGAAAAGGTCTTTAAAAGGTCTTAAAGGTACAATATGCAGGATTTTTCGCCACCAGGGGTCGCTAGCCTCTTACAATAACAGCGGCGTATATTGATGACGTATATTCCGCATTAAGCGTAATTATGGATCTTGTCGTCGAGCTGATGGATCTTTTATGGATGAGTGAATACACTGATGTTTTTAACATGACTGTGGTGAAGCAGGAGCGATTGCTAGACGTACACCAGCGCCACATGCAACGCCAGTCCCGCGGATATAAAGAAATAAGGACATTTCATTCTACCCAACTACACACAAGTGCTGAATTAATACTCACACAGGACAGTTTATTAGAGGAATGAAACTTGAGGTAACGCAGCGCTGTTTCACTCGCTCTAACAGTTACACTATCACACTAAACGCATTTGAGTGTGTTGAATGTTGTTAGTTGGGTTGTTTGTTGGCTGTATGAGACTAAGTAAGCTAGATCAACATTAGAATAACATATAGATCATAATCTAACATTTCATCATGTTGAACTAAATAACATTGATTAGTTTTATGTACATTTGCTCTCCTGTCTAATAAAGTACATGCAACACTCGCGTCTCTGTCGTGTGGAAGTTAGTCGTGGACGTGGAGCTCTCGCATCTCGAAACATGTTGATCTTCGTTTTAGTCTCAAAGTCTGCCTGTCATGGTCCATATTGTTTAAAACAAAACAACAACAGCGTGAGCGTCCTGCTAGGCATAGCGGGCATAACCCAGTCCACGTCTGTCGCCATGGTTACTATGGCAGTACGAGCAGAAACAATGGTGGTAATCGAGGCTAACGTGGATATGACGCATTGACTGGTGACTCCTCACCGCTGCTCACACGCCCCGTTTCCTTGGTTAAAATCGCAATTTTCTCACAATTTACAAATAGTTGGAAACATTTGGGATATTGTAAGTAATCAACTAAACTAAATATATAACATTGGCCTAGTGGTTTTTGGATATTTTACTGCAAAAATCCTGCATATTGTACCTTTAAATCTGGCTTTATAAACCTGCAGAAACCCTGCTAGCGTCTGTGACGATGAACCCTTGAGAAAATAAACTGAATGATGTAGATCAGCAGTGAAGTTGTGAGTGTTTACAGTCGTCAGTCATGTGATTCTCCTGTTTCAGCCGTTTGATGAACTGAGTCCACAAAGACCCACCAACCCGTACTCGGCTTCCAAAGCTGCAGCAGAAAACATGGTGATGTCCTACTGGGTCAAGCACAAGGTATGATGATGATGAAGATGAAGAGTCTCAGAACAACATATGCATCACAGAAATATTGCATGAAAAAAGTTCATTTTTAATCTCTGTAGTGAGTTCAGATGTTGTGCTTTTCACTTTTATTTGTAATGCTGATTCTCTTTAGTTTATGGAAGCTTGTTTCCGCCTAACTAATCTCAACAGATACAGCTTTAGATGTTTAGTTGTAATAGTGGAGATTAACATGAAGTTAGATTAGTTTATTCGAATGTACAGTGTAACAGAAAAATGACTGTAAAGCATTTATAATCTGTGTAAATAATTCCAAAAACACTTTAAAATAGAGTTCAGTGTCATTTATCATAAAACGAGGCAGATATGTTTAATGTTTGTGAGATTAAGATGTGATGTTGTATGTTTTCAGTTTCCTGCTGTGATTACGAGGAGTAGTAACGTTTACGGGCCGCGTCAGTATCATGAGAAGGTACGCGAGCAGAAGCGTGACGTTATTCAGTGTGACGTTATTCAGTGTGACGTTATTCAGTGTGACGTTATTCAGTGTGACGTTATTCAGTGTGACGTTATTCAGCGTGACGTTATTCAGCGTGACGTTATTCAGCGTGACGTTATTCAGCGTGACGTTATTCAGCGTGACGTTATTCAGCGTGACGTTATTCAGCGTGACTTTATTCAGCGTTATTCAGCGTGACGTTATTCAGCGTGACTTTATTCAGCGTGACTTTATTCAGCGTGACTTTATTCAGCGTGACGTTATTCAGCGTGACGTTATTCAGCGTGACGTTATTCAGCGTGACGTTATTCAGCGTGAAATTATTCAGCGTGACGTTATTCAGCGTGACGTTATTCAGCGTGACGTTATTCAGCGTGACGTTATTCAATGTGACGTTATTCGTTATTCGGCGTGACGTTATTCGGCGTGACGTTATTCGGCGTGACGTTATTCGGCGTGACGTTATTCGGCGTGACGTTATTCAGCGTGACGTTATTCAGCGTGACGTTATTCAGCGGGACGTTATTCAGCGTGACGTTATTCAGCGTGGCATTATTCGGCGTGACGTTTTTCGGCGTGACGTTATTCAGCGTGATGTTATTGAGCGTGACGTTATTCGGCGTGACGTTATTCGGCGTGACGTTATTCGGTGTGACGTTATTCGGTGTGACGTTATTCAGCGTGACGTTATTCGGCTTGACGTTATTCGGCGTGACGTTATTCGGCGTGACGTTATTCGGCGTGTTGTTATTAGGCCCGACGTTATTAGGCCCGACGTTATTCGGCGTGACGTTATTCGGAATGACGTTATTAGGCGTGACGTTATTCGGTGTGATGTTATTCGGTGTGATGTTATTCAGTGTGACGTTATTCAGTGTGACGTTATTAGGCGTGACGTTATTCGGTGTGATGTTATTCGGTGTGATGTTATTCAGTGTGACGTTATTCAGTGTGACGTTATTAAGTGTGACGTTATTAGGTGTGACGTTATTGAGTGTGATGTTGTTCGGTGTGACGTTATTCAGCGTGACGTTATTAGGTGTGACGTTATTCAGTGTGATGTTTTTCAGTGTTTTAACATGTGATTGTGTTTGATCAGGTCATTCCCAGATTCCTGTCACTCATTCAACAGCAGCAGAAATGGTGAGTAATACTGTAATACTTCAGTGTGTGTAATCTATATTAGTGTGTGTGTGTAATCTATATCAGTGTGTGTAATCATCAGTGTGTGTGTGTAATCTATATCAGTGTAACTCAGTCTTTCTCAACCTCTCCTGCAGGGACCCCCTGACAGGCCATGTTTCTGTTTTAACCCTGAAATGGCACACCTGATTCAATTAATTAAAGGCTTAATGAGTAGTTGACTAATTGATTAATTGACTAATTCCTACTCTTCCTACTCTAATGAATTGAATCAGGTGTGCCATTTCAGGGTTAAAACAGAAACATGGCCTGTCAGGGGGTCCCTGCAGGAGAGGTTGAGAAACACTGGTGTAACTGTTGAGTTAGTTAGTAGTGTGTTAAACTGGTGGTTATGGTAAGGGGCGGGACATTTCCCAAACACACTCGAAGCGCTCGACCAATCACAACACACTGCTCCAGCCGACCAATCAGAGCCACAGTGCTTTTCAGGAGGAGGGGCTTCATAGAGACAGGAAGTAAACAGAGCATTACTGACAGACTGGGAAGAGAGGAGCCGCAACAATGGAGAATATGAGGAAAATAATCCAGCAAAAAACATCATCATGAAACGTGATCTTTAATAATGGCTTGAGTTTGTTGTCAGCACGATCCAGGGCTCCGGCCGGCAGTCCCGACACTTCCTGTATGTGAGTGACGTCACCGACGCCTTCCTGACGGTGATGGAGAAGGGCATTCTGGGGGAGATTTACAACATCGGGAGCAGCTTTGAAATTCCCATCATTCAACTCGCCAGAGAACTCGTGAAAAGGGTAGGATCACATGACCAGCTCAGTGTTATATTATTGTCACATACCTAGGGTGACCAGACGTCCCGTTTTTCCCGGGACAGTCCCGTATTTCAACTCTAATTTGAGTGTCCCGACTTATTATGAAAAAATCATGTTTTGTCCCGTATTTCATCGTTAATATATATATTTTTTTGATATATATTATTGTTTTCGTTGAATACGCGCACGGCAGAGAGAGAGCGAGAGACCTTGCGTGTGTGTGCTAGAGTACGCATTAATTACACCCCGCGCACGACCGAGAGAAGGAGAGCGCGAGAGACCTTGCGTGTGTTCCTACGCACGCGTCAAACCCCCGTCGTAGAAATAGATGGATAAAGCAAAAAAGCGGCCGGGGGCTAAAATAGAAAAAGCCCATTCGTTTTGTTTTGTTTTGCTTAACCGGCGGCGCTGGGTTAGTGCTGGTGTAATGCATTGGTCAAAAAAAGTCAGCATTAGCTTTTTTTTCTGACACCGCATGAAACGCGTAGATCAGCGGCCCATTGGTTGTTTTCTTGATTGACACTGGGCTGGCCCAATCACATCTTTAATGTGAAGTATAGAAAAATACTCTTTCTATTAGTGTAGAAATTAGTACAAAACTTATGAAAGTTCCCTTTATTTTTCAGTGCATTGTTTTACAATATATGAGTATTATCATGGGATTAATATTATAACTATTATTATGTAATGTGGACAGACACTAACTAAAAGGGGTTTGAATTTTTCTTTGTTTAATTTGAACACTGAATATGGGTTGGAGCTTTTCATTTTGAACTCTCAAAGTGCACCAGATTGATGAATTTAACATTAAAATGCACAAAATTTTCTTACGGGGGAGCATGCCCCCGAACCCCCCTAGCCTTGTAGCAGCCTAATAGATTAGTAATAATAGATAAAAGATAAAATAATGCAACTGTGTAGGATGATTGAAATATCCTTGAACGTTCTTTGTAGCATTTGTATAAACAATTTATTACAGTTTAAGTCATAATTTGCTTGTTGAAGTTTTGGAGTGACTATAAGAGCATTTTTGTTTAGTTAAATAAATACTCATTATTTTTGAGTAAAAAAATACTCAAATAAAATTAAAAATTTTTGAGTGGGGTATTTTGGGGTCGATGGGTTCTGTGTCAGTGTCCCGTATTCAACTCCGAGAAATCTGGTCACCCTACACATACCACGAATATCACGTGTCGATATCACGAATCGATACCACGGTGAATAAACTAAAATGATAAAATTAATTGAAAAATATGACAGAACTTACAAATAATTGTTTGAGCAATTAATTTTAAAAACCAGCATGTTCCTGCCCTGCTTTTTGGCCATTCCCTCTTCTTTATTAAATAAAATAATAATAACATGCCAGTGTGTATGCCCTTGTTTGCAAGATTGACATTATTATCGATCATGTTAACATTCGCAACCCTTTCACAATTCTGAACAGGTTGGTATGACCAAAATCTCAGAGAGTTGTTTGATTAACTTTAATCGCACCGAGTGTTAGGCTGCGGTCCGGCCCTTTAAGACCTGCACACACACTATACATTACACACACACACGATTTACTTTACGAACGGTTTGCGTTCAATAAAGACATTCGACTGTGCTAACGGGAATACTCACCCGACGTGCATTTTTACATAGAAGTTTGACTGTGTGTGTGTGTGTGTGTGTGTGTGTGTGTGTGTGTGTGTGTGTGTGTGTGTGTGTGTGTGTGTGTGTGTGTGTATATAAGTGTGTGTGAAAGGCGTGAAACAAAAACCTCAAATCATGACACTCATTAAATGTAGTTTCTGATCGCTGCCGGGTGGACACGCTTCATAATCTTCATTAGTTAATCGGGATGTTGTCTGTGTTTAAGGAGTGTTTGTTCTGTTCACAGAAGGTGAAGGATGTCTCCTGTGAAGAGCTGGATGAGTGGATGGAGTTTGTTGAAGACCGGTGTGTGTCCCGTCTAATATCTGCATATTTATGACTGATGTTCCACTGAGTGACTAACTCTCTCCTCATCTGCAGTCCCGTGCCGGAGCTGCGCTATCCCATGAGCTCCGGGAAACTGCACACACTCGGCTGGAGACCCCGCGTCACCTGGGAGGAAGGAATCAGACGCACCAGTGAGACATTACAGATGTGCTTCCATACACTATTAATAATAACTAGAAAAAGTTCGTCGAGACAAACTTTAAGTTGGCTTGTGAAAGTTTGAAGAAGTTTAAAGTAGTTTGAAGTTTAAATTAGTTTATATTTTTAATTAGTTTAAAGTTTAAATTAGTTGGAATTTTAAAGTAGTTTGAAGTTTAAATTAGTTTATATTTTTAATTAGTTTAAAGTTTAAATTAGTTGGAATTTTAAAGTAGTTTGAAGTTTAAATTAAAGTAGTTTAAAGTTTAAATTAGTTTAAAGTTTAAAGTAGTTTTAAAGTTTAAAGTATTTTAAAGTTTAAATTAGTTTATAGTTTAAATTAGTTTAAAGTTTAAATTAGTTCAAATTTTAAAGTAGTTTGAAGTTTAAATTAAAGTAGTTTAAAGTTTAAATTAAAGTAGTTTAAAGTAGCGTAAAGTTTTAATTAGTTTAAAGTTTATAGTAGTTTAAATTTAAAGAATAGTTTAAAGTCATTTAAAGTTGCTAGGGTGTTTCTAGTGGGTTGCTAAGGTGTTCTGGGTGGTTGCTAGGGTGTTCTAGGTGGTTGCTAAGGTATTTTGTTTGGTTGCTAGGGTGTTCTGGTTGGTTGTTAGGCGGTTGCTATGGTGTTCTGGGTGGTTGTTATGCAGTTGCTAGGGTGTTCTGGGTGGTTGCTAGGGTGTTGCTAGGGTGTTTTTAAGGTATTTTGGGTGGTTGCTAGGGTGTTATTGGGTATTTTGGGTGGTTGCTAAGGTGTTCTGGGTGGTTGCTAGGCAGTTGCTAGGGTATTCTGGGTGGTTGCTATGGTGTTGCTAGGGTGTCCTAAGGTATTTTGGGTGGTTGCTATGGTGTTCTGGGTGGTTGCTATGGTGTACTAAGGTATTTTAGGTGGTTGCTATGGTGTTGCTAGGGTGTTCTAAGGTATTTTGGGTGGTTGCTAGGGTGTTCTGGGTGGTTGCTATGGTGTTCTAAGGTATATTGGGTGGTTGCTATGGTGTTGCTAGGGTGTTCTAAGGTATTCTGGGTGGTTGCTAGGGTGTTCTGGGTGGTTGCTAGGGTGTTCTAAGGTATTTTGGGTGGTTGCTATGGTGTTGCTAGGGTGTTCTAAGGTATTTTGGGGGGTTGCTATGGTGTTGCTAGGGTGTTCTAAGGTGTTTTGGTTGGTTGCTATGGTGTTGTTAGGGTGTTCTAAGGTATTTTGGGTGGTTGCTAGGGTGTTCTGGGTGGTTCCTATGGTGTTTTAAGGTATTTTGGGTGGTTGCTATGGTGTTGCTAGGGTGTTTCTAAGGTATTTTGGGTGGTTGCTAGGGTGTTCTGGGTGGTTGCTAGGGTGTTCTAAGGTATTTGGGTGGTTGCTATGGTGTTGCTAGGGTGTTCTAAGGTATTTTGGGTGGTTGCTAGGGTGTTCTGGGTGGTTGCTATGGTGTTCTGAGGTATTTTGGGCGGTTGCTATGGTGTTGCTAGGGTGTTCTAAGGTATTTTGGGTGGTTGCTAGGGTGTTCTGGGTGGTTGCTAGGGTGTTCTAAGGTATTTTGGGAGGTTGCTAGGGTGTTTCTGGGTGGTTGCTATGGTGTTCTAAGGTATTTTGGGTGGTTGCTATGGTGTTCTAAGGTATTTTGGGTGGTTGCTATGGTGTTGCTAGGGTGTTCTTAGGTACTTTGGGTGGTTGCTAGGGTGTCCTGGGTGGTTGCTAGGGTGTTCTAAGGTATTTTGGGTGGTTGCTATGGTGTTCTGGGTGGTTGCTAGGGTGTTCTAAGGTATTTTGGGTGGTTGCTATGGTGTTGCTAGGGTGTTCTAAGGTATTTTGGGTGGTTGCTAGGGTGTTCTGGGTGGTTGCTAGGGTGTTCTAAGATATTTTGGGTGGTTGCTAGGGTGTTCTGGGTGGTTGCTATGGTGAACTATTTATGAGTTTAAAAGTTCATAAGTGTAGGAATTCATGAAAGTTCATAAGTGTATGAATTCATGAAAGTTCATAAGTTTATGAGTTTATAAGTGTATGAATTCATGAGTTTATGAGTTTAGAGTTTGTTTAAATGAGTAAGAGTTCAGAGTTTATTAATTCATGAGTTCATAAGTGTATGAGTTTATGAGTTTAGAGTTTATAAGTTTATGAGTTTGAGTTTAGAGTTTATGAGTTTAGAGTTTATGATTTTAAATGAATGAGATTTCTGAGTTTATTAATTTATGAGTTTGAGTTCAAAAGTGTATGAATTCATGAGTTTATAAGTATATGAGTTTATGAGTTTAGAGTTTGTGAGTTTAGAGTTTATAAGTTTAAATGAGTCTAAGAGTTCAAGTTTAGAGTTTATTAATTTATTATGAGTTTAAGAGTTTAAGATTAGATAGATAAGTGTCATAGATATATGAGTTTATTAGTTTAAATGAGTCTCAATGGCTCATATAGTATATAGAATGGCAGTTTGATTCAGTCTAGGGCTTCAAGGTATTTAGATTTGAATTTTTGACAGTTGGCCAGTTTGAAAATCTGAACATTCCGCAATGTTAAGTCAATGGGAGTTTTTTTCCGACTTTGATCGTCATTTTTAGGAAAACTGTAAGTCCGATCAGTTAGAAAAGATATAGCAACTCGAGTCAGAACAGTTTGAGTGTCCGTGCCGAGTTTGGAGTATGTGGAGTTAAAGCTCTAGGAGGAGTTAGTGTCAGAATTTTTTCCGCTCAGAAGAATAATAATAAGTTTAAATAGGATTTCAGTAAGTTGGCTCTCACAAGCCAACTTAATAATATGATGATGATGATGATGATGATGATGATGATGATGATGACGTGTCTCTGTTGTTTTCAGTAAAGTGGTATGAAGAGAATCCGAACTACTGGCCGTTAATCAGTGAAAATCAGGAGAACTCGCCACAATCATGTGATCAGACGCTTCACATTCAGTGCCTTAATAAAGTATAATTATTAACAATGTACACTAATATTTATTGTAATATTTTGTATATTATCTATGCAAGTGTCAGTCGATGAAGAACATAAGAAACTGTTTTCCAATTAAAAAGACCAAAAGTTTTTTAAATATTTTTAAAGCTCATGGAGAATCGCTCAGTTTTTGACTATTTGTTGATCATGAAAGAAAAAGCTTCATTTGTATGATTACATGTGTGTAAATTGTTTTCAATCATATTTATGCTTTAATAAAAAAGTGTTTGACAGGCTTGTAATGAGCTTCTGCTGATAATGATCACCGTGAGCTTGTTTATAGTTTATACACATTTATTAAGATTAAACTTCGGATCTTATGCCAGCCAAATAAAGTACAAATAAATTACTATGAAGTTTAATTTTAATTGTCTTTTTTTCACATGTTTATTTGAGAATTAGTTGTGAAAAACAGATGAACTTAACGAAACAAATTAGACAGAATTATATTATACGTTTTAAAGTCCCCCTGTGGTGTAAATCCAGCTTTTAATGTTGTTTATGTGTCTATGTGGAGTTTTTAATATGCTTTAATAACACAAATCATGTGTAAATTCATAAGTCGACAGCATTGCTGAGTATTTTCTGCTTAAAACTGCAGTGAACCAAAGACAGTCTCAAAAACACTGAAATCGCTGGTGTTTCTGACGTCACAAACTACCTTGTAACCAATCAGATCAACGTGTGATCGTCAACCAGTGGATCTCTGAGTGAGTGAGTGGAGGCGGGGCTCATTTGCATATTCATAGAACCGCGCATACTAAATGCGGCAAGGGTGTCGAGTTACATTCAAGATAAGGCATGAAGAATTTTTTTCAAGGTAATATGTAATTTTGGTGATCAAAGATGATAATATTATTGACTACAGGGGGACTTTAATTCTTTTTTAATTGAATGCTAGTCACATACAAAAAATAAACATGACAATAATCCAACATATAGTATAAAAATATTAAACATATAGACTACAACAAATAGGAACAGAAATTATACAGTGTAATATATAAATTAATAATACAAGTAAAAAGAATGAAAATAATATAAACAGAAAAGAGAACAGGTATGAGATCATCATATAAATAGCATAAAAGCTTCACGTAAAGAAGCTTGACTAATTTTCAACCCAAGTAGTAATATAACTCAATATAATTTTTCATATCTATCTGAAACAAAAAGTTGGGTGTTCCTTTAGCCCATTTTTATTTATATATATATGGTATTTCCCCATAATCAAAGATTGACCATAAAGGCCACATTTGGTGGTAATCTTTGTCTATTAAAATAAAATAAAATACATATTTTTCATAAAAATAAACTTTCATCCCTAAGCATTTACAGAGAAAACATTCCAAATCTACCAAATAAATAAAAATAAATAAAATAAGTGGACCACATTTTGTTTCTCGGTCCCACATAAATCACATTTAACTTCTACATCAGTAAGAAGAGTTTTAACAGGCGACTTTAAATGTTTTATTTGTTTTATTATATATATTTATTATGCAACAGTATAAAATACAAAAAAAAGACAAAACAGCAATAAAATAACGAGGGTTACAAAACAAAACAACAAAGAATATAAAATTAGCTTAAGTGTTTTACACCATGACATTTGTGAATTTAAAATGTGTCAATAAAAGAGTTTAAATGTTGATGTTTGGAGCTGTTGTGTTTGTGTGACGTAGCGCCCTCTAGCGTCAGCACGCGCTCGCTGCGTCAGGAAGTGACGTTAAAGTGAACGCGCACGTGTGCAGGACACAGCATGTTTCTGCAGCACATGTGTGTGTTTATGTGACTGTATAACGGAGAAGCCGATCTAAAACACACGAGCAGGAGCAGGTCATGACGGCTGAACAGGAGCGGTACCCGCCGCCGAGCTTCAGCGGAGCATCAGGGGCTTCAGTCTCACCGGGGGATCCGTGTACCGGACGCCGGTTCGAGGCGAGTAGAGACTGGAGCTGGAGCTGGACTCAACCCGAGCCCGCCGGACCCTGGAGCCCGAACCCCGGCCAGTGGAGCCAGCAGCCGCGGGGTCGCGGACAGCAGCAGTACAGAGGTAACGCGATCGACTGATACTGATACACGTAATACTATTAAAGTGTCGGAAACACGTTCAGATTATATAGTATTAAAGTGTCGGTAACGCATTCAGATTATATAGTATTAAAGTGTCGGTAACACATTCAGATGATATAGTATTAAAGTGTCGGTAACGCATTCAGATTATATAGTATTAAAGTGTCGGAAACACATTCAGATGATATAGTATTAAAGTGTCGGTAACGCATTCAGATTATATAGTATTAAAGTGTCGGAAACACATTCAGATTATATAGTATTAAAGTGTCGGTAACGCATTCAGATTATATAGTATTAAAGTGTCGGTAACACATTCAAATGATATAGTATTAAAGTGTCGGTAACACATTCAGATTATATAGTATTAAAGTGTCTATATAGTATTAAAGTGTCGGAAACGCATTCAGATGATATAGTATTAAAGTGTCGGTAACGCATTCAGATTATATAGTATTAAAGTGTCGGTAACGCATTCAGATGATATAGTATTAAAGTGTCGGTAACACATTCAGATTATATAGTATTAAAGTGTCGGAAACACATTCAGATTATATAGTATTAAAGGTGGTAAGCATTCAGATGTAGTTCTTAGTGATCGTGTACGGACGCATTCAGATGATATAGTATAAAGTGTCGGTAACGCATTCAGAGATATAGTAGTTAAAGTGTCGGTAACAGCATTCAGATGTATAGTATTAAAGTGTCGGTAACCTCAGATTATATAGTAATTATATTAAGTGTCGGAAACACATTCAGATTATATAGTATTAAAGTGTCGGTAACGCATTCAGATTATATAGTATTAAAGTGTCGGTAACCATTCAGATGATATAGTATTAAAGTGTCGGTAACACATTCAGATTATATAGTATTAAAGTGTCGGTAACCATTCAGATGATATAGTATTAAAGTGTCGGTAACGCATTCAGATTATATAGTATTAAAGTGTCGGTAAACGCATTCAGATGATATAGTATTAAAGTGTCGGTAACACATTCAGATGATATAGTATTAAAGTGTGTAACGCATTCAGATGATATAGTATTAAAGTGTCGGTAACGCATTCAGATATATAGTATTAAAGTGTTAACAGATTAATGATATAGTATTAAAGTGTCGGTAACGCATTCAGATGATATAGTATTAAAGTGTCGGTAACACATTCAGATTATATAGTATTAAAGTGTCGGTAACAGCATTCAGATTGATATAGTATTAAAGTGTCGGTAACACATTCAGATATATAGTATTAAAGTGTCGGTAACCATTCAGATGATATAGTATTAAAGTGTCGGTAAACACATTCAGATTATATAGTATTAAAGTGTCGGAAAACATTCAGATATAAGTATTAAAGTGTCGGAAACGCATTCAGATGATATAGTATTAAAGTGTCGGTAAACTCATTCAGATATATAGTATTAAAGTGTCGGTAACGCATTCAGATGATATAGTATTAAAGTGTCGGTAACGCATTCAGATGTATATAGTATTAAAGTGTCGGTAACGCATCAGATGTATAGTATTAAAGTGTCGGTACACATTCAGATGATATAGTATTAAAGTGTCGGTAACGCATTCAGATATATAGTATTAAAGTGTCGGTAAACCATTCAGATGATATAGTATTAAAGTGTCGGTAACGCATTCAGATGATATAGTATTAAAGTGTCGGTAACGCATTCAGATGATATAGTATTAAAGTGTCGGTAACGCATTCAGATGATATAGTATTAAAGTGTCGGTAACGCATTCAGATGATATAGTATTAAAGTGTCGGTAAACGCATTCAGATGATATAGTATTAAAGTGTCGGTAACGCATTCAGATGATATAGTATTAAAGTGTCGGTAACACATTCAGATTATATAGTATTAAAGTGTCGGAAACCATTCAGATGATATAGTATTAAAGTGTCGGTAAACTCATTCAGATGATATAGTATTAAAGTGTCGGTAACGCATTCAGATGATATAGTATTAAAGTGTTGGTAACGCATTCAGATGATATAGTATTAAAGTGTCGGTAACGCATTCAGATGATATAGTATTAAAGTGTTGGTAACGCATTCAGATGATATAGTATTAAAGTGTCGGAAACACATTCAGATGATATAGTATTAAAGTGTCGGTAACGCATTCAGATGATATAGTATTAAAGTGTCGGTAACGCATTCAGATGATATAGTATTAAAGTGTCGGTAACACATTCAGATGATATAGTATTAAAGTGTTGGTAACGCATTCAGATGATATAGTATTAAAGTGTCGGTAACGCATTCAGATGATATAGTATTAAAGTGTCGGAAACACATTCAGATGATATAGTATTAAAGTGTCGGTAACGCATTCAGATGATATAGTATTAAAGTGTCGGTAACGCATTCAGATGATATAGTATTAAAGTGTCGGTATTCGGTAACGCATTCAGATGATATAGTATTAAAGTGTCGGTAACGCATTCAGATGATATAGTATTAAAGTGTTGGTAACGCATTCAGATGATTATAGTATTAAAGTGTCGGTAACACATTCAGATTATATAGTATTAAAGTGTCGGTAACACATTCAGATTATATAGTATTAAAGTGTCGGTAACTCATTCAGATATATAGTATTAAAGTGTCGGTAACTCATTCAGATGATATAGTATTAAAGTGTCGGAAACACATTCAGATTATATAGTATTAAAGTGTCGGAAACACATTCAGATGATATAGTATTAAAGTGTCGATAACGCATTCAGATTATATAGTATTAAAGTGTCGGAAACTCATTCAGATGATATAGTATTAAAGTGTCGGTAACGCATTCAGATGATATAGTATTAAAGTGTTGGTAACGCATTCAGATGATATAGTATATTAAAGTGTCGGTAACGCATTCAGATGATATAGTATTAAAGTGTCGGTAACACATTCGAGATAGTATAAGATTAGTATTAAAGTGTCGGTAACGCATTCAGATGATATAGTATTAAAGTGTCGGTAAACGCATTCAGATGATATAGTATTAAAGTGTCGGTAACGCATTCAGATGATATAGTATTAAAGTGTCGGTAACGCATTCAGATGATATAGTATTAAAGTGTCGGTAACGCATTCAGATGATATAGTATTAAAGTGTCGGTAACGCATTCAGATGATATAGTATTAAAGTGTCGGTAACGCATTCAGATGATATAGTATTAAAGTGTCGGTAACGCATTCAGATGATATAGTATTAAAGTGTCGGTAACGCATTCAGATGATATAGTATTAAAGTGTCGGTAACGCATTCAGATGATATAGTATTAAAGTGTCGGTAACGCATTCAGATTATATAGTATTAAAGTGTCGGTAACCATTCAATATATAGTATTAAAGTGTCGGTAACGCATTCAGATGATATAGTATTAAAGTGTCGGTAACGCATTCAGATATATAGTATTAAAGTGTCGGTAACGCATTCAGATGATATAGTATTAAAGTGTCGGTAACACATTCAGATTATATAGTATTAAAGTGTCGGTAAGCATTCAGATGATATAGTATTAAAGTGTCGGTAACGCATTCAGATGATATAGTATTAAAGTGTCGGTAACCATTCAGATATATAGTATTAAAGTGTCGGTAACGCATTCAGATGATATAGTATTAAAGTGTCGGTAACACATTCAGATAATATAGTATTAAAGTGTCGGAAACCATTCAGATGATATAGTATTAAAGTGTCGGTAACGCATTCAGATAATATAGTATTAAAGTGTCGGTAAACCATTCAGATGATATAGTATTAAAGTGTCGGTAACGCATTCAGATGATATAGTATTAAAGTGTCGGTAACGCATTCAGATGATATAGTATTAAAGTGTCGGTAACGCATTCAGATGATATAGTATTAAAGTGTCGGTAACACATTCAGATGATATAGTATTAAAGTGTCGGTAACGCATTCAGATGATATAGTATTAAAGTGTCGGTAACGCATTCAGATGATATAGTATTAAAGTGTCGGTAACGCATTCAGATGATATAGTATTAAAGTGTCGGTAACGCATTCAGATGATATAGTATTAAAGTGTCGGTAACGCATTCAGATGATATAGTATTAAAGTGTCGGTAACGCATTCAGATGATATAGTATTAAAGTGTCGGAAACGCATTCAGATGATATAGTATTAAAGTGTCGGTAACGCATTCAGATGATATAGTATTAAAGTGTCGGTAACGCATTCAGATGATATAGTATTAAAGTGTCGGTAACGCATTCAGATGATATAGTATTAAAGTGTCGGTAACGCATTCAGATGATATAGTATTAAAGTGTCGGTAAACACATTCAGATTATATAGTATTAAAGTGTCGGAAACTCATTCAGATGATATAGTATTAAAGTGTCGGTAACGCATTCAGATGTTATAGTATTAAAGTGTCGGTAACGCATTCAGATGATATAGTATTAAAGTGTCGGTAAACGCATTCAGATGATATAGTATTAAAGTGTCGGTAACGCATTCAGATTATATAGTATTAAAGTGTCGGTAACGCATTCAGATGATATAGTATTAAAGTGTCGGAAACACATTCAGATTATATAGTATTAAAGTGTCGGAAACACATTCAGATGATATAGTATTAAAGTGTCGGAAACACATTCAGATGATATAGTATTAAAGTGTCGGAAACACATTCAGATGATATAGTATTAAAGTGTCGGAAACACATTCAGATATATAGTATTAAAGTGTCGGAAACACATTCAGATGATATAGTATTAAAGTGTCGGAAACACATTCAGATGATATAGTATTAAAGTGTTCGAGTGCTAGCCCACGTGTGTTAAAATGCGAATGGCGAAGCTTGAATTAACGGGTATGTCCCTCTTTGGCTAATGTACTTTCAAGATGGAGGGGCAACATGGCGACCGACATTAGAACCCCTTACCCGTATGTATTTTCAATGGCATATTATACACTCACGAGAATACTTTATTACTTGAACGAAGTAAATATTAATGAGCACATATATTTTTGAAAGAACTAAGTGTTTTTAGCTAAGAATAAACTAAAAAAGTTACACAGTTTAGCATTAAGACGACAGGTTTACAGTTACTATTATATTGAAAATTTGCATTTGTGAATGTAAAATTTGAAAAATTTAATTAATAACAAAACGAATATTTTCGTTTTTGAGAACAAAATGGCAAATATAATGTTTCTCATATGTTGGGTTTGTAATTTCATCAGGTCATCATCATCATCATCATCAGCGGGGGGTCTGGCGGGGGTCAGGGCAGCAGCAGAGGGGTAAAAAGGTAATAAACATATGATTTAAATATAGTATTAGTGCTTCTGTCCAGTCATATGTGACTGTTTTGCTTGTTTCTTTGAGCAGAAGCAGCAGAAAGAGCCGGAGTTCAGTCATTTCTGTGACACGTGTGATCGAGGCTTCATTACTCAAGGCAAATATGAGGAGCACATCTCTCAGCACGTGAAGGTAATCAGCGCCTGGTGTGTGTGTGGTGTGTGTTGTGTGTGTGGTGTGTGTCGCAGTGGTTGATGCTGTGGTCTTCTGTGTTACAGTGCCTTTTGAGGACTGTCGCTTCACTGCACACGAGAAGCTGGTGAAGATCCACTGGAGAAACGTAAGCGTCGTCAGAGAGAACAATAACCATAACATTTATAATCACTCTAACTCTTAGAGAATTACAGTTAATTACTTTCCAGCTGATGTATGATTATTACTAAATGCTGTGCAACGATTAATCACATCCAAAGTTTGTTTACATAATATATATATATGTGTGTGTATATATACATATAGATATATATACACATAATTTATATTGTATATAAATATCTAAGAAAAATGTGTTATTTATATATAAAATAATTTTAATATTTGTGTATATATATATTATTATAATATATTACACACACACACACACACACACACACACACCACACAACACACACAACAGTATATATATATATATATATATATATATATATATATATAATAATATTAACATACATGTGTGTGTGTTTATATATAGGCTACAAAATAATTATACACAGTACACACACATATTATGTAAACAAAAACTTTTATTTTGGATATGATTAATCATTTCCCAGCACAAAAAAACATTGACAGCCAATCAGAATCCATCCTGCTTTAAAGAGCTGTAACGATGTTAAAGGCTTAAATGTTTAAGCGTGTCGCTGCTGTTCTCCGACAGAATCACGCGCCGGGAGCGAAGCGGATCCGACTGGACTCGGCGGAGGACATCGCGCGGTGGAGAGAAGAGCGGCGCCGGTGAGACGTTTACTCAGCTTTATTAATAACACATCTTTCAAAGCTTTAATAACAGGACAATAACAGGCTGTTTCTTAGATGTGAACTTGTTATTCTGAATTATTTTCTTAGAATTGTGTGATTATAAACTCAAATATAAACTGTAATTGTGACTTTTTATCTCTGATTTCTGACTTTATAACTTGCCTTTGAAATTGTAACTTTTTTTCTTGTAATTCATTCTGATTTTATAACTGAAAAAATATCAGAATTGCGAGAGTCACAATTAACTTTTTCTTTTCTTTTTAAACTAAATGTAACTAGATAAAAAGAAACTTTGAAGTTGTCTTGAGAAAGTTTAGGTTTTCATTTTGAAGTAGTTTGAATGTTTTGAAGCCAACACTTTCGGAAACGGATGTTTTTGTATGTTGTTAGCACGTTTCTAACACAAATTGCTAACATGTTGCTAGCATGTTTTAAAGCGTTGTTAGTGTTATTTATCATGTTGCTGTTATGATTTAGCATGTTAACAGTATTAAGCATGTTGCTAGCATGATTCATTGAAAAAAAAACAATCACATCAAGCCCATTAAGCACACATGTTGTTAGCATGATTTAAAATTTTGCTGTTTTGATTTAGCATGATTAGGCAGTAGGCACATTGCTAACATGATTCAACATATTTGCATTATTTAACACCTTGCTAGCATGATTTAGCACCTTGCTAACATAAGCATGCAGAGGTGTAAAGTCCAGGGGTCAGAAAGTAAAAGTCCCGCCATATGTTTATTCCTCCATGAACTCAGTCAGCTGATTTCTCTAATTAGTTCTGTCTCCTGACTTCCGGCCAAGATGGCGTGCTAGTAAGCAGCATAGTTTTATCGCTAGCAAAGTCTCAAAGGTTTATTTTGTATTTTTAGATTTTTCCCAAACGGTTCAATAGAGATTTATTTTTCATCATCTAAAGATGACAAGTAGAGCACGTAATTCCGCAGAGAAGACTGTGAGCAGTAACAGAAATGATCATGATTATATTGACGCGATGGAGGTTTCTGCTGAAACTAACAAGCGTGTCTTGGAGGAATGCGCTGCTGAGAGTTTACCTGTTACTCCCAGCAAAGTTCACATAATAAAGAAAGTGCGGCCTGATCAGATGGATGATATCTCAAATGCGGATATACTTGAGGCAATTCACTCCCTCGGCAAAAGATTTGACAAGCAGGAGAAAAAACTGGAGGAGCTGTCCAAAAAAATGGAAGAGAATTGTAACGCCATTTCTGAGGTTAAGGAAGAGATGAAAGCTCACAAGCAGAAGGAAGCTATATTGGAGCTGGAACTTTCTGATCTTAAAAAAGAAAATACAGAGCTGAGGTCAAGGGTAGGAGAATTGGATCGCTACAAAAGGCGTTGGAATTTACGCATCAAAGGCTCGTCTGAGAAACAGAATGAGAATACCCGACAAGAAGTGATAACCCTGCTGGCCAAGATTGCTCCTGGTGTGCCCTGGGAAATGGAAGATGCGGTTGATACGGTTCATCGTATTGGCAGAAGAGAAGGGAATCGTACGCGTCAGATCATCATACAGTTTTCAAAGCGAATTTACAGAGATCAAATATGGACATTGTCAAAGGGATCAACCGTGTGCAAGGAGGCAGGCATTCATTTCGCTGAGGACTTAAATAAAGAAGACCGAGAGGCTAGGGGAGTACTTTGGCCACGCATTAAACAAGCGCGTGCTGAAGGGAAAGTGGCGTACTTTCGTGGTCCCTTCGCTTTCATTGAGGGGAAGCAAATTTTTGCCTGAGAATGATGAAGTCTTGGAAAATGGGAAATGTGCTGTTTTTTAAGAGGCTTTTTTTGTAAGTGTTGCACTTTATTTTTCTAATCTCATTGTCGAGCTTATTGACACTCTCGATACGTACACTGTGAGTTCCAGTGGGCGTATGTTCTCGTTGAAATCTCGTCTATCTTTCTGTTCGTTAAATGCAAGGGGACTAAAGGACAATGTAAAACGCAAAGGTATATTTTTGTTTTGCAAGGGGCAGAAGTCACATTTTGTTTTTCTACAAGAGACTCATTCTACTGAAGAAGATGTTTCTTTTTGGAAGATGCAGTGGGGAGAGACAATTTTGTGTAGTCATGGCTCTAATCGATCAGCAGGTGTCGCCATATGCCTTAACAATTGCCCTGGGAAGATTGTGACTTTTCAGTCTGATGCTCAGGGTCATTGGCTTGCTGCTGTGGTAAATAGTGAAGGTACTTTTCTTGTTTTAGTTAATGTTTATGGTTATAATAGTAGTGGGCAAAACAAGGTTTTATTTTCTAAAATTACAGATGTCGTCATACAGCTTAAATCGAAATTTCAAACAAATTTTGTACTAATTGGAGGTGATTTTAATCTAGCACCAGATGAATGGCTGGACAGATCTCCTTCTAGTTATACAAGTCACCATTTTAATAACATTATTCAGGAGTTTTGCCAGTCAAATTCCCTTAATGACATCTGGAGGTTGAAGCATCCCAGGGAGTCTCAGTTTTCGTGGGTCAAACCTAATGGATCCTCTAAGTCACGGATAGATTTTTGGCTTATTACTGAGGAACATTCTGAGTTTGTCACTAACGTTTCTATTTCTGCCGCACCATTGACAGATCATTGCCTCATTTCATTAAATGTGACACCAACAACAACAAAACATACCTTTAGAAAAGACTACTGGAAGTTTAATGCGGATCTGTTAAAGGATAAAGATTATTGTAGTCATATAAGAAATTTGATAATTGAGATTCAAGATGACCTCACTTTAACTTCTAATGGGAATAAATGGGAGTATTTTAAATTCAAAACAAGGGAAGTTTCAATTCGATTTGGCAAACTAAAAAACAAAGAACAGAAGCAAAAAGAGTTAAGTTTAATTCAAGAAATTAACACCTGTTGTAATACTCAGGTATTGTCTCAAGAAGATCTTGATAAATTACTCTCTCTTCAAGCTAAATTAGATCATTTGTATTTAATGAAAGCACAAGGAGCTTTTGTACGGTCTCGTGCAAAATGGTTGGAGGAAGGAGAGAAGAATACAGCATATTTTTGTCAGTTAGAAAAGAGGAGACAGAAAAACAATGCTGTGAATAGTTTGATTGTTAATGAGAAGGTAATCACAGACCCCAAATTAATATCAGAGGAAGTCTATTCATTTTATAGTGATATTTATTCTTCTTCATATCCTGTCAAAAATGGTCAAGAATTTCTAGAAAAGTTAAAAGATTTTATTCCGCAGATTGATATTGAATTTAAAGAAAGTTGTGATGAAGACCTGAGATTGGAAGAAATCGATTCCGCTATAAAAAAAATGCCTTTAGGTAAATCTCCCGGTCAGGATGGTCTGACTACAAATTTTTCTGGGAAGATTTAAAAGATTTGTTGTTTAAAGCTTTAAAGGAATGTTTTGATTCTAACTCTTTACTTCCCACTATGAAACAGGGGTTGATCATTCTCATCCCAAAGCCAGGCAAAGACAAAAGAGTTATTGATAATTTGAGACCGATTACCCTACTCAATGTTGATTATAAAATTCTTACATCTGCTATTGCAAACAGGCTGAAATTTAGGTTGAGTCAAGTTATAAGTGAAACACAATCGGGCTTTATTAAAGGAAGGTTAATACACAACAATATTAGACTTATTTTAGATTTAATTGATTATGCACATTTGATTAAGGATGATGGGTTTATTTTGTTTCTTGATTTCTACAAGGCATTCGATACTGTAGAACATGCGTTCATTTCACATGCACTTACATCTTTTGGAATATGGTTATAAATTTGTTAAATTGATAGAGATGTTGTATAAAGATATTAATATCGCTCAGTATCGCTTCCAGGTGGGACTTCTAAGCGTTTTAACATAAACAGAGGCATTAGACAAGGAGATCCGACAAGTCCGTATTTGTTTATTTTAATAGCTGAACTTTTGGCAATTTATGTGAAAAATAGTAAAGATGTTAAGCCGTTGAATGTTTTGGGGAGTCAGCTATTAACCCTTCAAGGCCTAAGGGGTTTTATGCCCGCCTGGCACTATGTTGATTTTTTGGCTTCTGGAATGGTCAATTTTCATAGCAGAGTGAAGAGAGTCATATTTCTGGATTCTATAGACTCTCAGCTACAATGTGGATGCATTTACAATACACTTTTTGAGACACTTGTATGTGTTTTGCTGTGATATATCACCAAGAAATACAAAAACAGAAGTTCAATTTTTTTGTTTTTATTATAGAAAAATATTAAAACATAGATGAATAAGGGATTTTACAACAAATATTGATTCGTCAAAGGCTTTAGAAAAAAAAAAAAAAAAAATGGGTGAAAAAAATTTAAGAAACAAATTAACTATTTAGATTTTGGCGAATGTAGTCACCATACGTTTTTTTTAAAAAAAAACACAGCAATTATAAGATGTAGGGAACAATGTTAATTTTGAATTGAATATTCTATCAATTTACCAAACACATCCAAAAACAACCTCTAGATGTCACTGTGCACTGCATTTGCACATCAGTCCACACAAGGGCGCGCACGCGTGGGTTGCGCGATGATGCAATCGGCTGTTCTTGGGCTGTTCTAAAACACAAAAATGTGGTAAATAAAGATTAGCTATTCATCATCATGTGTGTATTTTTAAATCCAAGTCATAGAACTTCTAACTACAATAATCTAACTATTATTACTGGAGCCTTCATCATTACGCACCGAGTATACGTCTTACAAACCCCCATGTAGACAAATACAAGTCTTAGGCTTACTGCACCATTATTTCTGAAAAGCTACTATACAATTTTACTAAAATAAAAACAGTACAATAAAATAGACAAGCAAAGCAAAGTAAACGAAATAGCTTGTAAATGAAGAGAGACTATGGGCCAAAACGCGCACATTATTTGATGGCGCACATTAGCCTATTTGATTACTGCTCCGTTATTTCTGAAAAGCTACAAAAATAATTTTGCTAAAAAATCATACAATATATATTAGAAAATGCATTATCAGCAATATTGCATTCATTACTTACTCTTCAAATGGATCGATTCCGTCCAGAATTTGATCATCTTCATCCGAATCAAATCGATATGGATCAGATCCGCTCTCGGCAAAAATCATTTCAGCAGCTTGCTCGGCAGTGAATCTTCGTTTGGCCATGTTTTCTTTGAAAAGAATCTAGTACAAATACGTGTATCTCCAATGTGTTGTGTAAAGACCGTGTATAAGACGAAACCATTTTGCGAATCCCACGTGGGATTGATTCCAAACCCCTCCCCTTTCTTACGTACGTGACGACGTCATTTTTTGTTTTTGGTCTGTGATTGGTTCACACACAGGTCTGTCATTGGTTCACACACACAGATCTGTCATTGGATCACACACACACACACACACACACACCCACAACAGCACTTTATATCAATAGATAGGGTTAAGTACATTTTCTCTGTTTTGCGGTAAAATGCTATAGATTTGCACTCAAATACGGAAGGCTTATCATTCGCGGAAGTCAACAAAGTCAGACTCCTTTTACGCAGACGAATGTCAGCTTTTTAATAAAAAAAAAAGTAAGTTAATACCTTGATGCATTCCGAAGTTATTAGTAGATTTGTAAGGGGAGTGCATTTTGACGCTCTAGAGCGTCAATCGGGTTTGGAGGGTTAATAAGTCAACTAGCAGACGATACTACTCTGTTTCTTAGGGATGCAGAGCAGATCCCATTTGCCATTAATTTAGTGTCACATTTTTCCAAAGCTTCTGGTTTGAAATTAAATTTAAAAAAGTGCGAGTTGATGGCACTGCATAATCGGACTGAATCTCAATTATTTAATATTCCATTAAAAAATGAGGTAAAATATTTAGCTATTGTTATTACTAAAGACACTAAATCTAGAGAAAAAACTAATTTGGCTGACAATATAACAAAAAGTCAAAATATGTTAAATGGGTGGTTACAAAGAGATATTTCCATTTTTGGAAGAATTTTATTACAGAAAACTGAGGTACTTTCTAGGCTGATTTATCCTGCATATTCTTTGGCTATCTCGGATAGGTGGATAAAGGATATTAATCAAATTCAGTATAAATTTCTTTGGAAAAACTAACACCACTACATAAGAAAATCAGATGTAGTGAAACCAATCAGTGAGGGAGGTTTGAATATTATTGATTTTGATGTAATGAATGGCACTCTTAAATTGAGATGGCTCCAAGCTTTCCTTAGGAATAGACATTCTGTTTGGTCTAGTTTTTCTTCAAAAATCTTTGATTTTATGGGGGGTATTGATTTTCTTTTGAGGTGTGATTTTGAGCCATTAAAACTAAAGTGTAAATTGTCCTCTTTTCATAGTCAGGTATTATTGTATTGGAAGCTGATATACAAACACAATTTTTCCCCACATAGTTGTTCTTTGTGGAATAATAAGTGTATCCTTATTAATAGGAAATCTGTGTTCTTTCAAGACTGGATGGATAAAGGTGTCTGGTCCATTGTACACATTATGGATGGGGAAGGAAATTTCCTTAGTTATGAGGATTTTTGTGAAAGATATAATATTACTTGCACTCAGAAATTATATGCGTCTTTGTTAAAAGCTGTTCCTGGTGGTTTGGTTCAGGTGGTCAAAGGTGCATTGAGTTATTCACCTGTGATTCCGAGATTGAAAAGTTTAATCATTTCTGGTCTTAATTTTACAGAAGAGGGCTGTAAGATTAAAGTTTTAAGAACATTGGTAAATATAGAGTCTTTCCCTTGTAAAGTTAAAAAGAGACCTCTTATATTTGATTTTTATTTGATGATTACCAAAAATTATATTTGGTTTTATTTTTATTTGATGATTACCCAAGTGGGTAATATTTTATTTATTTAATTTCTTTGTGTTCTTTTTTTGTTCATGTTTATTTTGTGCTGCTATTTAGACTTTGTTGTAGTCATATAAGATTTGTATCTTGTGTTTTTTGTTGGTATTTTGTATGTTTCTTTAAGCAATAAAAAAAAAAAAAAAAAAAAAAAAAAGTTCTGTCTCCTGGCTGAAAAACTGAGCTAATTACCAAATCCAGGTGATCAGAACAAAATACTGAGGACTTTTACTTTCTGAACCTGGACATTACACCTCTGTAAGCATGTTACTAGCATGATATAACATGTTGTTAGCATGTTGCTAGCACGGTTAGCATGATTGAGTAAGCTGCTGGATTAAATACTCCTCATGTGCGCAGACACTATCCGACGCTGAGGAACCTGGAGAAGAAGCAGAAGCTGGTGGAGGTGAAGGAGCAGCGAGGAGACGTGCTGGAGACGCCGCAGTTCGGGTGCGTTTCTGACCGCCGCTACGTGCGCTGATATCGACTGCGAGTGATTGACAGATGATCTGAGTGTGTGATTGACAGATGATCTGAGTGTGTGATTGACAGATGATCTGAGTGTGTGATTGACGGATGATCTGAGTGTGATTGACGGATGATCTGTGTGTGATTGACGGATGATCTGTGTGTGATTGACGGATGATCTGTGTGTGTGATTGACAGATGATCTGAGTGTGTGATTGACAGATGATCTGAGTGTGTGATTGACAGATGGATGATCTGTGTGTGATTGACGGATGATCTGTGTGTGATTGACGGATGATCTGTGTGTGTGATTGACAGATGATCTGAGTGTGTGATTGACAGATGATCTGAGTGTGTGATTGACAGATGATCTGAGTGTGTGATTGACGGATGATCTGAGTGTGTGATTGACAGATGATCTGTGTGTGATTGACGGATGATCTGTGTGTGATTGACGGATGATCTGTGTGTGATTGACGGATGGATGATCTGAGTGTGTGATTGACGGATGGATGATCTGAGTGTGTGATTGACAGATGATCTGAGTGTGTGATTGACGGATGATCTGAGTGTGTGATTGACGGATGGATGATCTGAGTGTGTGATTGACAGATGATCTGAGTGTGATTGACGGATGGATGATCTGAGTGTGTGATTGACGGATGATCTGAGTGTGTGATTGACGGATGGATGATCTGAGTGTGTGATTGACAGATGATCTGAGTGTGTGATTGACAGATGATCTGAGTGTGTGATTGACAGATGATCTTAGTGTGTGATTGACAGATGATCTGAGTGTGTGATTGACGGATGATCTGAGTGTGTGATTGACGGATGGATGATCTGAGTGTGTGATTGACAGATGATCTGTGTGTGATTGACGGATGGATGATCTGAGTGTGTGATTGACGGATGATCTGTGTGTGATTGACGGATGGATGATCTGAGTGTGTGATTGAAATATGATCTGTGTGTGATTGACGGATGATCTGAGTGTGTGATTGACGGATGGATGATCTGAGTTAGGGATGCACCGAATGTTCGGCAACCGAAATTATTCGGCCGAAAATAGCAAAAAAAGCACTTTCGGTGTTCGGCCGAACAAGTAAAAAGGCCGAATAAATTTGACCGAACAATGACGTTTTTGATGACGCGATCAAATAGTAACCAGCGTAGAGTGACAGGCACGCGCTTTATAAATGCAGCCAACATGCCCCCTTTGAGGAGAAGACAAAAGAGAAGCTCATCTGATGCGTCTGTGGCAGACGTTGTTACTTGCAGCACTAAAGCGTCTTTTAACCCTCTAGTTGACAAATGCGCCGCCGCGTTTTGCTGGATTTTTTTTCACATAGCAGCAAAATAGACTTAAATACTCCGTCATTTATGGTCACTTAAATGCAGACTTAAGAAATATGAAAAAATAAACTGTTAAATGACTACTTGTGGCCACTTACAATCGAAACAAAACTGTGCTTTTGTAAAATAAAGAAAATAAACAGGGTGTGCTTTCTGCCTCTGTCTCCGTTAACTTTTTTTTCTGGAGCACGTCTCTAAAAAACTCAGCCAATACAATACTAGTCACACAGGCAAAGGCATATCTTTATTTAATTGTCTACTTTTAAACGATCTAATTCAAAACGAAAACAAATATTCTCTGTTTATGTAATCTGTATGAAAAGAGAGAGATGAAAAGAGTCGTTCTCATGGCAACTCCTTATCTGCTAATCGCCACGGAGAGCGCGCGCTATATTGAAACCCAAGTGATCCAGCAATCCATGCAAACCTGTCAACGCCCACGATAAAGTTTAAGTAAACCGCAAAAGTAGGCTTATGTCTAGGACAGTTATTCATTTGTTGTGGGTTCATCCACATTTTTTTGCACTTTTCAATGCACTTTTTTAGTTATATTCTTTCAGCAGTCAGTTATAGGCCTAACATAGGCTATTCAAGAAGGGGGGGCTTCAAAGATGGCCAAATAAAAATATAGTTTTTATTTTACTAATTTATTTATTTTAAGTTATATTGTGCTTTGTTTAAATAATATCTGCTGGAATGTTAAAAAAAAAATCAGTGTTAAACAAATTGTATTTTTGCAACTTGATGTTTTTCTCAAGACAAAATAGTAAAAAAGCATATTTTTACTATTTAATTAAATGCAATGGTGAAAAAATTGGCAAAATAAATGGAAAAAATGTGAAATGCCGCGTTCGGTATTCGGTATTCGGCCTTCGGCCAAGCATTTCATTATTATTCGGCTTCGGCCAAGAATTTTCATTTCGGTGCATCCCTAATCTGAGTGTGTGATTGACAGATGATCTGAGTGTGTGATTGACAGATGATCTGTGTGTGTGATTGACAGATGATCTGTGTGTGTGATTGACGGATGATCTGAGTGTGTGATTGACGGATGATCTGATGTGTGTGATTGACAGATGATCTGAGTGTGTGATTGACGGATGATCTGAGTGTGTGATTGACAGATGATCTGAGTGTGTGATTGACAGATGATCTGAGTGTGTGATTGACAGATGATCTGTGTGTGTGATTGACAGATGATCTGTGTGTGTGATTGACAGATGATCTGTGTGTGTGATTGACAGATGATCTGTGTGTGTGATTGACAGATGATCTGTGTGTGTGATTGACAGATGATCTGTGTGTGTGATTGACAGATGATCTGAGTGTGTGATTGACAGATGATCTGAGTGTGTGATTGACAGATGATCTGAGTGTGTGATTGACAGATGATCTGAGTGTGTGATTGACAGATGATCTGTGTGTGTGATTGACAGATGATCTGTGTGTGTGATTGACAGATGATCTGAGTGTGTGATTGACAGATGATCTGAGTGTGTGATTGACAGATGATCTGAGTGTGTGATTGACAGATGATCTGTGTGTGTGATTGACAGATGATCTGTGTGTGTGATTGACAGATGATCTGTGTGTGTGATTGACAGATGATCTGTGTGTGTGATTGACAGATGATCTGAGTGTGTGATTGACAGATGATCTGTGTGTGTGATTGACAGATGATCTGAGTGTGTGATTGACAGATGATCTGAGTGTGTGATTGACAGATGATCTGAGTGTGTGATTGACAGATGATCTGAGTGTGTGATTGACAGATGATCTGTGTGTGTGATTGACAGATGATCTGTGTGTGTGATTGACAGATGATCTGAGTGTGTGATTGACAGATGATCTGAGTGTGTGATTGACAGATGATCTGAGTGTGTGATTGACAGATGATCTGTGTGTGATGATTGACAGATGATCTGAGTGTGTGATTGACGGATGATCGGTGTGTGATTGACGGATGATCTGAGTGTGTGATTGACAGATGATCTGAGTGTGTGATTGACAGATGATCTGAGTGTGTGATTGACAGATGATCTGTGTGTGTGATTGACGGATGATCTGAGTGTGTGATTGACAGGATGATCTGAGTGTGTGATTGACAGATGATCTGAGTGTGTGATTGACAGATGATCTGGTGTGTGATTGACAGATGATCTGTGTGTGTGATTGACAGATGATCTGAGTGTGTGATTGACAGATGATCTGAGTGTGTGATTGACAGATGATCTGAGTGTGGTGATTGACAGATGATCTGAGTGTGTGATTGACAGATGATCTGAGTGTGTGATTGACAGATGATCTGAGTGTGTGATTGACAGATGATCTGAGTGTGTGATTGACAGATGATCTGAGTGTGTGATTGACGGATGATCTGAGTGTGTGATTGACAGATGATCTGTGTGTGATTGACGGATGATCTGTGTGTGATTGACGGATGATCTGAGTGTGATTGACGGATGATCTGTGTGTGTGATTGACAGATGATCTGAGTGTGTGATTGACGGATGATCTGAGTGTGTGATTGACGGATGATCTGAGTGTGTGATTGACAGATGATCTGAGTGTGTGATTGACAGATGATCTGAGTGTGTGATTGACAGATGATCTGAGTGTGTGATTGACAGATGATCTGTTTGCAGGCGTGTGAGGAGCCGTGGCGGATCGAGTCAGAAGCGACCGACGCAGGAGCGAGACCCGCTAGCAGCGCTAGCCGACAGTGAACCTGGTCAGAAACATCAGAGATTCACTCATAGACTGTAAAATAATATGTGCGTAGTGTGTGTGACGTCTCCCGTAGTGTTTCTGAAGAGCGTTTTAAAGCCCAAAGTGGGCGGAGCCAGCCATCGCCATTTCGGCAGCGTCACTCCC
Organism: Chrosomus eos; assembly: GCA_036326025.1. Classification (NCBI taxonomy): domain Eukaryota; kingdom Metazoa; phylum Chordata; class Actinopteri; order Cypriniformes; family Leuciscidae; genus Chrosomus; species Chrosomus eos. The sequence continues at coordinate 42,575,014 of CM070828.1, forward strand.
GGATTAACTAAAATGTGCAACGAGGCGGATTAGCTGAGGTGACGTGACGCTAACAGACAGCAGACAAACGGCTAGTAGTGACATCAGCGGCAATCCACCTGTCACTCAAGTGGCCACGCCCTTAATTATGCAGAACTTTAAGTCTTAATATAATTTAAACGGATGAGTTATAAAAATATTCACCCCCTCACAGTCGTCATGAAGAGCAAGATTAGCTATATAGACCAAAACCACTTTTAGCACCAGACTGTAAACGTGTGTTTTTCTGCTGTAAAGTTGTATTTTAACATGCGGGTCTATGGGATTGAGTCTCTAGTGGCCAGTGGAGGAACTGCAGTTTAATCACTTCAGTGTTAATGATGAGAGAGGGAGACCGAAAGGTTCCTGCTTGGTTTCACTCAGGATAATCAACCGTCTTGTTCTTTCAGAGTCGGATAAGGACGAGCCCCCCACTGTCACTGTCGCCCCCCGGTGCGTGACCTCTGCCCTCGGGTCACTGATGTCCAGCTACGGGGACGCCATGACCAGCAGCGACAGCGACGGAGAACCAGACGGTACGACATCCGTTATAACTAATTATAAAACGCTTCGATCAAGGATTGTCTCTCTAAGCCCCGCCTCTCTGAGAGCTGCTCTGCTGTGATTGGTCAGAAAGCAAACGCTCATTATCATATCTGAATCTCAGCTCTTGATCACAGTGATAGGAACAGTAACGATGGCGTGGGTTTTATCAATCTCAGAAAACAGCGTCTTCTCGACACGAACAACACGACCCAAACTCTCCCAGTCTCAGATACACTAGTGTTAGAGGGCGGAGCTAAGAGACGCTGCTCAGCCAATCAGCACCACAGGCTGGCATTATGCTAATGAGTTACAAACCTGCACAGGATCAGCAGAGGTGACACTGAATTACTGACGACTCGTTTCAGAATCGCTTCTTTTAGGAGACAAAATCTATTTATCTGCACTTTACAGACTTTTTACAGTCACACACAGCCAGAAATGTCATGTTTTCCAGTAGTGTTGTTATATTTTCCAGTAGTGTTGTTATATTTTCCAGTAGTGTTGTTATATTTTCCAGTAGTGTTGTTATATTTTCCAGTAGTGTTATATTTCCAGTAGTGTTGTTATATTTTCCAGTAGTGTTGTTATATTTTCCAGTAGTGTTGTTATATTTTCCAGTAGTGTTGTTATATTTTTCAGTAGTGTTGTTATATTTTCCAGTAGTGTTGTTATATTTTCCAGTAGTGTTGTTATATTTTCCAGTAGTGTTGTTATATTTTCCAGTGCTGTCCGTCATGAAACTCTTGTGTTGTGTGACTCTCAGACGCTGCTGTGTTGAGAGCGACTCTGGCTGTGCAGGAAAACAGGACGTTACTGGCTGATGATGCGCTTCCTGTCCAGAGGAACACAGAGAAACACACAGACAGACCACAGCAATCCCATCATGCCCCACAGCAATCCCATCATGCCCCACAGCAATCCCATCATGCCCCACAGCAATCCCATCATGCCCCACAGCTATCCCATCATGCCCCACAGCAATCCCATCATGCCCCACAGCAATCCCATCAAGCCCCAGCCGGCAGAGGCAGAGGAAGAGGAAAAGGTAGAGGAAGGGGAAGAGGAAGAGGAAGAGGAAACCCTGCTGAACCACAGCGACACCGAGCGACACTTCTGGAGATGGTGAGTGACACACACATTTTAATCCAGATTCACAAAAAAAAGGTTTGCCAATCCTTCCCTCATGGGTCAAAATGACCCAAAGCCCGGAAATTAAACTTAATGTTTTTTTTTTTTTGTCCAGGAATCCTATTTTATTTCATTTTGATATATTGTTTTATTCACCTTTTAAATGACTAGATTTGATCAATCATTGATCAATAATTATTAAATAAAAAGTAATTTAAGCTCATTCCTCACATTTTTAGTTAAAATTCTGAGCATTTTTAGGATTTTCTATGTGTACTGAAGCATTCCTCACATTCTATTCATTCCTACGGGGTCAGATTGTCCTGTTAGTGAAAGATTTGGTACTTTTTAAAATTTCAATCTCAAACCTCCATTATTTGTGTGTGTATTCATGGTTCAACTGCGACAAAAATCCCTCTAATGAAATTTATTTTTTTAATTCTCAAATATTTACTGGGTCAAAATGACCCGAGGGAAAGATGAGGTGTGTTTTGAAGACACATTTGAAACTGATTTGAAACTGATGAGGCTGAAGGTGTTTGCGTGTTAATCTTCTGAATGTGTGTGTGTGTGTGTGTGTGTGTGTGTGTGTGTGCGCAGCTTCTGGCTCCTGACATCCGTCACGAGAGGAACATCGTTCTGCAGTGTGTTCGCTACGTCGTCCGCAATGGGTTCTTTGGTCTGGCTGGTAAAAACCAACATGAAATCGAAGTGTGTGTGAGCGATGACGATGACCATAGTGACGCGTCGGATGACGTCACTCGCTGGGATCCGCAGGACCGCTCAGAAACACGCGTGTGTGTGGACGATGACCACGGTGACGCGTCGGATGACGTCACTCGCTGGGATCCGCAGGACCGCTCAGAAACACGCGTGTGTGTGGACGATGACCACGGTGACGCGTCGATGACGTCACTCGCTGGGATCCGCAGGACCGCTCAGAACACGCGTGTGTGTGGACGATGACCACGGTGACGCGTCGGATGACGTCACTCGCTGGGATCCGCAGGACCGCTCAGAAACACGCGTGTGTGTGGACGATGACCACGGTGACGCGTCGGATGACGTCACTCGCTGGGATCCGCAGGACCGCTCAGAAACACGCGTGTGTGTGGACGAGAGTCCGGTCAGAGCGAGTGTGTTCCAGCAGCTGTTCGCTCAGGGTCTGGTGTGTGACGATCCAGAGCAGACGTGATCATCATCACAACACACACACACACACACACCCACCAGGATCAGAACACGCCAAACTCACCAGGTCATGTGACCAACACGTGATCGACGGGGAAAGACACTGAAGTGCTTGAAGCGTGTGATGAATCTGCTCAGATCCAAAGCTGATCCCTGTGGAAGCTTTCTTTCCGCAACGGAATAATAAATGGAAAGGTGAATTGGGAGTTTTGATCTCACAATTTAGTTCACAATTCTGACTTTTTTTTTCTTTTTTTCAGAATTGAGTTGGAACTAAGAGAAAAATCTTAATTATAAGATATAAACTCGTAATTCTGACTTTTTTTAGAATTGAGATCAAATCTCGGAATTGCAATTTATAAAATCTAAATTGTGAGATGATAATCCATGATTGCAGTGAAAAAACTCAGAATTGACAGAACTCAATTCTGAGTTTACATATCAGAATTGCAAGACATAAACATGGAATAGCAAGATATAAACTTTTTATATCACAATTAGACTTTTGCTTGCAATAGCAACCTTTTTTTTTTTTTTGCAACTGTGACTTTTTAACTACCAATTCCGAATTTGAAACTTGCTGTTGAGATTTTATAACTCTCAGTTCTGACTTAAAAAAAATTTGAATTGTGTGAAAAATTTGAATTGTGTGAAAAATCTGAATTGTGTGAAAAATGTGAGTTGTGAGAAATAAACTGGCAATTTTGACTTTTTTCTCATAGTTCCAATTGTATATCTTGAACTTTTTTCACAATTATGACACTGTCTGAATTGCAAGGAAAAAGTTGCAATGACCTTTTTATTCGGTCGGAAACAAGCTTCCATAGATTTTTTTTATTTTTTATTTACTAATCATACGTTTGTTCTTTCAAAAGAAAAGATGAAAACAATACAAATGTATTTGATCTGTGTAACATTTCCAGTAGTTTTCTGCACTGTAAAGCAGGTCAATAAAGGAAGTGCTTGGACTTGTTGGTGTGTGTGTGTGTGTGTCTGTGCTCTTTGATACCAATCTTTCATTTGAAAGTCATGTGACTAGTATCTGTAAAACCGCATTTTTCCATCTTAAATCTAATATATTTAAATTAATCATCTTATATCTAAATTACGTCATATGCTCTCACTGACAAATGCGGAACAATTAGTTCATGCGTTCATGACCTCAAGGCTAGATTACTGTAATGCTCTACTGGGTGGTTGCCCTGCACGCTTATAAACAAACTACAGCTAGTTCAAAACGCAGCCGCTAGAGTTCTTACCAGAACCAGGAAGTATGACCATATTAGCCCGGTTCTGTCAACACTGCATTGGCTGCCTATTAAACATCGTATACATTTTAAAATATTGCTGATTACTTACAAAGCACTAAATGGTTTAGCTCCCCAGTACTTGAGCGAGCTCTTAACGCATTATAGTCCTTCACGTCTACTGCGATCTCAAAAGTCTGGCCAGTTGATAATACCTAGAATATCAAAATCGATCCTTTTCCTATTTAGCACCAAAACTTTGAAACAAAATTTCCTAACATGGTCCGGGAAGCAGACACACTCGGTCAGTTTAAATCTAGATTAAAAACACATCTCTTTAACCTGGCATACACATAACACTATACATTCATATTATTCAAATCAGTGAAATGATTATTAGGCTGCATAAATTAGGTCAGCCGGAACCGGAAACACTTCTTATAACTACTCGCTGCATCACAAGGAGAATGGCATCTACACTAATGCTAGTCTTTGTGTTTATCCTGAGGTTTACTGTAGAGCTGTAATGCATTAATAATAACACCGCGTTCGTTCGTTGGTCAAAGAAGAGAACCTGGTTTCTCTTCAGGTTTTGTATAAAGGTGTTGTCAAGCGTTATAAAAGGTGATTGATTCGAATTGACGTTGATCTGGATCTGTCTTCACCTGCAGATGTTCATGTGTCACATCCATCAAGGGTGGAGAAGCTGAAGAAGTGTTTCATGTTGAGAAGATCCTCAGGTTCGTCTTCAACACGTCACATTAATCAGACGCACTCAGTCTCAAAGTGCCTTTCATAACATTTTATTATGCAATTAAAATAAATATCAAATTAGGCATTACTGCCTGTGGATTAGTTCTCATCTTAGTGGTTTCGTACACAAAACGATATAAAACTTTATAACGTGCTACCATTTGCTAACATTAATTTAATTAGTTAACATGAACATTATTATTACACAGTTCTTAAATACATAATTACACGGTAACGTTAACTGGGACACCTTAGAATTAAGTGTAACCCAAAACAAAAGCGTTTCTTAATCTTAGTTGATGTTAATTTCAACATTTTATAAAAAGCAAAAGTTACATCTGTTAATTTTATTTAATGGATCTGAGCTATCATGATCTAACGATTGAACAGAACTGTACAGAACATTACAATTTAAAGTGATCTGAAATCAGAGGTAACTGTCTAAGTTATGTATATACGCATATATACAAAATGACATTTAGCGAAAATTTAATTAATTTAAACAATGTAATAATTTATGGCAGAAACTATGATCTCATTGAAGTAATGAAAAGGCTATAAAGATCATGTCAGGAAAGTGTTTACTGGGTTAGTGGTGAATTATCACCTTGTGTTGCTCCTGTTTATTTTTAGACGTAATGTATACTTTTACAGATGCCCTGCTGCAATATTGTGTGTTAAGGACAGGATCACTGAAAGACAATAACAAAATTATTCAATATTCCGCCGCAGCCTCGTGATGGGCGTGTCCTGCGCGCCTCGGCTCCGCCCCCGCCTGCGTCACCACAGCTGCTAGCTCGTCGGCTAGCGTGCTAACACTCTCAGCAGTGATGATGAGACAGAGACAGGATGAGACAGCAAACCTGCGAATGAAGCCATTTCACCCTCTTCTCTCAGGCCTGTGATTAGAAAACGCCACTAAAGAGGATTTAAACCGCGTTTGAGTCAATATTCAGTCAAATCATGAGTTCGGATGAGCGTCTGCAGTGCTGAGGTGATGTCGACTGTGTTTATGTTCATTTATTAGCCGGCATTGAGCAGTAACTGACGGGTGTCGCTGATACAAACTCGTGAATATGTGTTTCAGTCAGGATATATGCTTCTGATGGATATAGTTAGTTGTCAGTTAACTAGAATGCTCTTTTAATGTGCTAAACAAGAGCTTAGCCTGCATTGTTTATTATAAACACTCATTGATTATAAGCAACGCTGTGAGAACTGAAGCTGTCAAAGTCTTGTTTGCTCTTTAAATGGGGACTATAAGCGGTTTCTTGACCTCACCGCACAGACTGTAGTGTGTTCATCAGCTTCAGTACTCGCTTGAGCATACATCTGGATAGGAGTGTATTTCCCAGAATGCATCACTCAGAGTCCAGTGGCGAGAGCAGGCGGATGTCACACCCGTCGGTGTTCGCCGGACGCCGGGGAAGTGGAGTCGCCGTCTCATCCGATGAGCACCAGACGCCAGCACTAACCTCCCATCCGGCGGCCTCTGGCTCGTCCTCGCCCGGCCCGCATCATCACCCGCCACACAGCCTCAACGTCCAATCCGTCGCGACGCAAGGCAAGAAGAAGAGCGGCTTCCAGATCACGAGCGTCCTCCCGGCACAGGTGTCCGCTAGCGGGAACAACAGCATCGCCGACGACACAGAGAGCTACGACGACATGGACGAGTCGCACACGGAGGATCTTTCCTCGTCCGATATCCTCGACCGAACCGCGGACACCGGCGTCCCGGTGCGTAGCTCGTCGGAGGAGACGCTCAATAGTTTGCATGGAGGCGAGACGCCCGGAGTCACGTCGCCTAACGAACCGCTACTGCACCAGGGCTACATGGTCAACGGAGTGCATCATCATAAGACCGTTCAAGGGCGAGCTACGACGATTCCCGCCGTCCCAAGTGGATCCGTGCTAGTCGAGACCGGCGTTTCCGCAGCCGCTCCGGAAAGCATATCCGCGGTTCCTCCGACTAGCACAGCCTCTCGCTTCCGCGTAGTGAAGCTCGACTCGAACTCTGAGCCGTTCCGGAAGGGCCGCTGGACTTGCGCGGAGTATTACGAGAAAGACGCGCCGCCGGGAGACGTGGCCACTCACAGAGCCGTGGAGAGCGTCATGCAGGCGGAGCTCGAGAGCACGAGCAGCAGCTCCTCTGGAAGCACGCTGAGCGGCGGAGGAGACGCCCACGCTAGTCACCCACTAGAGCCTCCGCCCGCTAGCGTCCTGATGGAGAACGTGTCTGTCCCGCGACCCCCTGCTCACACCAAACCTCCAGCGCCCGCTGTCTCGCTAGCTCCGCTGGAATACGCTGTGATGCCGCCGGTGTCCCCCCGAGCCGCGGCTGTGTCCATCGGGATAGCAGGACTCCCTCCGGCGCCGGTCTCTCCGCGGCCCCAGACGTTCCCCGCGGAGCCGCCGCTTTCCTCCGCCGTTGCGCCGCTGAGATCCATGTTTCCCACCGCGTACGTGACGGCGTCACAGCTGGAAGACGCGCACCGGCTGCTGCTACAGCATCACTCGCTGCTCTCTCTGACCGCGGGGGGCTTCGCTGCGCCGGATGCTACGGTCGCACTGGGACCCGACGGGGCCGCCGCCGCCTTCGCTGGCTCCACTGGAGCTGACGAGGACAGGTAAGGGTTAACTCCGCTACATGCTCGTTACTCAGGGTTTGATGGCTGTCATTGCTTTAGTGTAATTGACATTTCCTTTTTTTATTTTTTTGTGAAAGTTTTTGTAATTTTGTTGTTTTTTTAATTTATTTTTATTCATTTTTCATATTTTTTATTTAATATTAATTAATAGTTTTTGTTTTTTATATTAGTACATAATGTTAAATTAAAATTAAATTAAAGTTAAAGTTGCCTTGCTAAGTAGTTGAAATAAAATACGTTTTTATAGCCTTTTCAAATTTAGTTAGATTAGTATAGTTTTATTAGTTTTAAATATTTTCCATCTGAATTATTTTTTGCTAAAAGTTTTGTCATTTTTTGTATGTTTTTAAAAAAAATTTTTTTATTGAGGTGTATTTCCAAATGAAAAGGCTGTTTGTCCTATAAATATATGGAAACTGTGATCCATGCATTTGTGTCCTCTATATTGGATTATTGCAATTCCTTATATTATGGGCTGTCTAAGAAGTTTCTTTCACGTCTGCAGCTGCCCGGCACTAGGATAGGTGTATAGTTCCAGTATTACTCCTGTGCTGGCCTCTTTGCACTGGCTACCAGTAGAGTTTAGGTGCAATATAAGGTCATTTTAACAGTTTCTAAAGGCCTTCAAGGTTGCCCGTGTACATTTCGGTCTTTAACAGCAGCATGTGCGCTACACCATTAAAGGATTATTCACTTTTTAAAAACTTTGCTGATAATTACTCGCCCCCATGTCATCCAAGATGTCCATGTCTTTCTTTCTTCAGTCGAAAAGAAATGAAGGTTTTTGATGAAAACATTCTAGATTTTTCTCCATATAATGGACTTCACTGGGTACCATGCGGTTCAAGGTCCAAATGACGTTTCATTGCAGCTTCAAAGGGCTTTAAACGACACCAGACGATGCATAAGGGTCTTATCTAGCCAAACCATCGCTCATTTCAAAATAAATAAAAAAGTAAGTTTTATGCCTTGCTCTGTTGTGTGATGCGCGGTCGTGACTCTCCTGTTCGAACTCGTTCATCAAAATGAACAAATCTTTTTGAGTCATTTCTTTCATTTTGTTTGTTGAATGAACGAAATGACTCGAAAAAAGATTCGTTAATTTTGATGAACGAGTTCAAACAGGAGAGTCACGACCGCGCATCACACAACAGAGCAAGGCATAAAACTTACTTTTTTATTTATTTTGAAATGAGCGATGGTTTGGCTAGATAAGACCCTTGTCCCTTATGCATCGTCTGGTGTCGTTTAAAGCCCTTTGAAGCTGCAATGAAACAGTCATTTGGACCTTGAACCGCATGGTACCCAGTGAAGTCCATTATATGGAGAAAAATGTTTTCATCAAAAACCTTCATTTCTTTTCGACTGAAGAAAGAAAGACATGGACATCTTGGATGACATGGGGGCGAGTAAATTATCAGCAAAAGTTTTTTTTAAAGTGAACTAATCCTTTAAGGTCTTCTCTAAATTTGCTTTTGATCCAAAATCTCGGTTGAAAACCAAGGGATCCTTTGCGGTGGAACAGTCTCCCTGTTTATATCAAATCCTGTGATTCCATTGAGTGTTTTAAATCTATGTTGAAGACTTATCTATTCTCCACTGCTTTTGACTGTTCTTAGACATTTGTGGTGTTGAGTATTTTGTTGTGCTCTTTGATGCTTGTGTAACTTTGTGTTGAAATGTTGAGTTTGTAAAGCACTTTGGTCAACTCGTGTTGTTTTAAATGCGGTTTAGAAATAAATTATTTATTAATTGATTGATTTTTTATTACTTTTTGTTTAGTTTAAAATATTATTAATTAATGTTTTTAATTATTTTAATTTAATATAAATTAATAGTTTTAATTTTTTGTTATTTAGTACATAAGGTTAAAGTTGAACTAAATGATAATTAGAAATGTTGCCTTGCTTGCTACTTTAAATAAAATAATATTAATTGATATTATTTATATATATGTATGTGTATTTTTTTATCTGTGAATCTCATGTTATCCCGTATATCAGCTCAAGATAAAGATGTTTTGTTCTCGGCTCTAAACTGGTGTATAGCTAGCTGGTGTAGGCTATAGCTGGTGTAGGCTATAGCTGGTGTGTAGCTGGTGTTGTGAGGTTATGAACAGAATCTCTGGTTTGATGAAGAATCTCGGTCAGTGTTCGGTCAGTCCTGAGCCTCTAAATATAGCACTTGATTCTCCCAGTTTCTCCTCTCGATTCCCCCAGTGTCTCCTCTCGATTCCCCCAGTCTCCTCTCGATTCCCCCATGTCTCCTCTCAATTCCCCAGTGTCTCCTCTCGATTCCCCCAGTGTCTTCTCTCGATTCCCCAGTGTCTCCTCTCGAATCCTCCAGTGTCTCTCTCGATTCCCCCAGTGTCTCCTCTCGATTCCCCCAGTGTCTCCTCTCATTCCCCCAGTGTCTCCTCTCGATTCCCCCAGTGTCTCTCTCGATTCCCCAGTGTCTCCTCTCGAATCCTCCAGTGTCTCCTCTCGATTCCCCAGTGTCTCCTCTCGATTCCCCCAGTGTCTCCTCTCGATTCCCCCAGTGTCTCCTCTCGATTCCCCCAGTGTCTCCTCTCGATTCCCCCAGTGTCTCCTCTCGATTCCCCAGTGTCTCCTCTCGATTCCCCCAGTGTCTCCTCTCGATTCCCCCAGTGTCTCCTCTCGATTCCCCCAGTGTCTCCTCTCGATTCCCCCAGTGTCTCCTCTCGATTCCCCAGTGTCTCCTCTCGATTTCCCCCAGTGTCTCCTCTCGATTCCCCCAGTGTCTCCTCTCGATATCCCCCAGTGTTCTCCTCTCGATTCCCCCAGTTTCTCCTCTCGATTCCCCCAGTTCTCCTCTCGAGTTCCCCCAGTGTCTCCTCTCGTTCCCCCAGTGTCTCCTCTCGATTCCCCCAGTGTCTCCTCTCGATTCCCCCAGTGTCTCCTCTCGATTCCCCCAGTGTCTCCTCTCGATTCCCCCAGTGTCTCCTCTCGGTTCCCCCAGTGTCTCCCTCTCGTGTTCCCCAGTGTCTCTCGTTCCAGTCTCTCCCCCCAGTGTTCTCCTCTCGATTCCCCCAGTGTCTCCTCTCGATTCCCCCAGTGTCTCCTCTCGATTCTCCCAGTGTCTCCTCTCGATTCCCCCAGTGTCTCCTCTCGATTCCCGCCCTATTCTTCTCCTCTCGATTCCCCCAGTGTCTCCTCTCGATTCCCCCAGTGTCTCCTCTCGATTCCCCCAGTGTCTCCTCTCGATTCCCCCAGTGTCTCCTCTCGATTCCCCCAGTGTTCTCCTTCTCCAGTTTCTTCTCCCAGTGTCTCCTCTCGATTCCCCCAGTGTCTCCTCTCGATTCCCCCAGTGTCTCCTCTCGATTCCCCCAGTGTCTCCTCTCGATTCCCCCAGTGTCTCCTCTCGTTCCCCCAGTGTCTCCTCTCGATTCCCCCAGTGTCTCCTCTCGATTCCCCCAGTGTCTCCTCTCGATTCCCCCAGTGTCTCCTCTCGATTCCCCCAGTGTCTCCTCTCGATTCCCCAGTGTCTCCTCTCGATTCCCCCAGTTCTCCTCTCGATTCCCCCAGTGTCTCCTCTCGATTCCCCCAGTTCTCCTCTCCCTCATTCCCCCAGTGTCTCCTCGTCTCCTCCCAGTGTCTCCTCTCGATTCCCAGTGTCTCCTCGTCCAGTGTCTCCTCTCGATTCCCCCAGTGTCTCCTCTCGATTCCCCCAGTGTCTCCTCTCGATTCTCCCAGTGTCTCCTCTCGATCCCCCAGTGTCTCCTCTCGATTCCCCCAGTGTCTCCTCTCGATTCCCCCAGTGTCTCCTCTCGATTCCCCCAGTGTCTCCTCTCGATTCCCCCAGTGTCTCCTCTCGATTCCCCCAGTGTCTCCTCTCGATTCCCCCCAGTGTCTCCTCTCGATTCCCCCAGTGTCCTCCTCATCCCCAGTGTCTCCTCTGATTTCCCCAGTGTCTCCTCTCGATCCCCCAGTGTCTCCTCTCGATTCCCCCAGTGTCTCCTCTAGATCCCCCAGTGTCTCCTCTCGGTTCCCCCAGTGTCTCCTCTCGGTTCCCCCAGTGTCTCCTCTAGATATTCCTCCCGTGTCCCTCTCTCGATTCCCCCAGTGTCTCCTCTCCGATTCCCCCAGTGTCTCCTCTCGATTCCCCCAGTGTTCTCCCCCATTCCCCATCTCTCGATTCCCCCAGTGTTCTCCTCCGTTCCCCAGTGTCTTCCTCTCGGTTCCCCAGTGTCTCCTCTCGTTCCCCCAGTGTCTCCTCTCGGTTCCCCCAGTGTCTCCTCTCGGTTCCCCCAGTGTCTCCTCTCGGTTCCCCCAGTGTCTCCTCTCGATTCCCCCAGTGTCTCCTCTCGGTTCCCCCAGTGTCTCCTCTCGGTTCCCCCAGTGTCTCCTCTCGTTCCCCCAGTGATTCCTCTCGGTTCCCCCAGTGTCTCCTCTCGGTTCCCCCAGTGTCTCCTCTCGGTTCCCCAGTGTTCTCCTCTCGGTTCCCCCAGTGTCTCCTCTCGGTTCCCCCAGTTTCTCCTCTCGGTTCCCCCATTGTCTCCTCTGATTCCCCCAGTGTCTCCTCTCGGTTCCCCCAGTGTCTCCTCTCGTTCCCCCAGTGTCTCCTCTCGGTTCCCCCAGTGTCTCCTCTCGGTTCCCCCAGTGTCTCCTCTCGTTCCCCCAGTGTCTCCTCTCGTTCCCCCAGTGTCTCCTCTCGGTTCCCCCAGTGTCTCCTCTCGGTTCCCCCAGTTCTCCTCTCGGTTCCCCCAGTTCTCCTCTCGGTTCCCCCAGTGTCTCCTCTCGGTTCCCCCAGTGTCTCCTCTCGTTCCCCCAGTGTCTCCTCTCGGTTCCCCCAGTGTCTCCTCTCGGTTCCCCCAGTGTCTCCTCTCGAATCCCCCAGTGTCTCCTCTCGTTCCCCCAGTGTCTCCTCTCGTTCCCCCAGTGTCTCCTCTCGGTTCCCCCAGTGTCTCCTCTCGGTTCCCCCAGTGTCTCCTCTCGATTCCCCCAGTGTCTCCTCTCGTTCCCCCAGTGTCTCCTCTCGTTCCCCCAGTGTCTCCTCTCGGTTCCCCCAGTGTCTCCTCTCGGTTCCCCCAGTTCTCCTCTCGGTTCCCCAAGTTTCTCCTCTCGGTTCCCCCAGTTTCTCCTCTCGGTTCCCCCAGTTTCTCCTCTCGATTCCCCCATTGTCTCCTCTCGATTCCCCCATTGTCTCCTCTAGATTCCCCCAGTGTCTCCTCTAGATTCCCCCAGTGTCTCCTCTCGGTTCCCCCAGTGTCTCCTCTCGGTTCCCCCAGTGTCTCCTCTCGATTCCCCCAGTGTCTCCTCTCGATTCCCCCAGTGTCTCCTCTCGATTCCCCCAGTTCCTCCTCTCGGTTCCCCCAGTGTCTCCTCTCGGTTCCCCCAGTGTCTCCTCTCGGTTCCCCCAGTGTCTCCTCTCGATTCCCCCAGTGTCTCCTCTCGATTCCCCCAGTTTCTCTCCTCGATTCCCCAGTTTCTCCCATCGGATCACAGTTTATCTCTGCTTTATTCCATTGAGTGTGTGTGACCGTGTCTGGTTGCCATAGTGACGCATCTGCGGTTGTGTGAGTGGTTCAGCAGAAGATGAGAGCGTCGTCATGGCGATGCGTTATTAAACTGACAGTGACGAGCTCGTTAAGGTTGTGTCAGTATTACTGATTAAACCGTACTTTAATCGTATTCTTATCTTTTATATTTTGTGTTGTGTTCTTAAATCAAAGTGAGCGGATTAACTTTGCTTAATTTTCTGAAAATGTGAAATAAATAAACCATTTTCTATAGCAAAAGCAAAAGTTTAAACAAATCACTATTAAACAAACAAGTCCAATTAATGTAGGCTAAACACTTTCCTGTGTTAGATTTATATTCTAAGAGTTTACTCTGGCATTCAGGAGTTTGAGCTTCGTAATATATATATATATATATTTTAACTAAATTAACACTTTTATTCATCAAGGACACATTAAATTAATCAAAAGTGACAGTAAAGACATTTATAATGTTACAAAAGATTCTATTTCAAATAAATGCTGTTCTTTAGAACTTTCTATTCATCAATTAATCCTGAAAAATAAAATGTATCAGTTTCCCAAAAAATATTTCAACACTGATAATAATCATAAATGTTTCTTGATCATCTTATTAAACTGATTTCTGAAGGATCATGTTTCAGGTTTATTTCTGGCGGTTCATTATAAAATCAGGATTGTGAGATATAAAACTATATAAATAGATATAAACACTTCATTTAGATGATTTTTCAGTGAACAAGAATTATGGGCAATTCCACGCAAAGGTCATCTTTACCATGAAAAAATAAAGTTTCAACCAAAAGAACAAAACCCATTTTAAGTTGTCCATTTAGGTCTGTAATATACTGTATTAATGTGCTTTTATCAAAAATTTTAAGAAAATTGCCTTGTTTATCCACCAGATATGAGGTGAGCAACAATGCTTAAATTACATTTTCAACCAGCCATATTTCATGCTTTCAAAAAAAGGTATCAAAGACCCCCCTTTTTAAACTTTATTTTAACAGTAAGCATTTTGCAGAAAGATGGAGGCTAGCCCTGAGAAATAAAATATACTAAATTTTTGGGCATAACAGCACTGCCTGTTGAGTTTATAAGGGCTATAATAATAATAAATAATAAATAAATATAGTAATTTGGTCATAACAGCACTGCCTGTTGAGTTTTATAAAGGGCTATAATAAAGAGGTCTTGAGCTTCAGTGCACTGTCACGTCCATAACGTTTTAAAGTATAGTTTATTTAATATGACAATTATAAATGCAAATAACTTGAAACTTTATTTACAAAGCTAAATTATGTTTATGCTTATTAGGATATAGAATTCATCTCACTACTTTGCTCTGAACAACCATAATAATGCGTTACGGACGTGACCGTTACGGACGCTTCATATTAAATCATGCATATGACTAGTGATCTGTTTCAAGACAGAAATGATTTTGGCCCCTTCATTTCAAGTTTTGTTTTGTAGAAAGACTTTATTTAAAGTGAATTTCGTTTTGTATAAATTGTATCTTAATTTTAAATCTAAGTTTCATCAACCAATTGCCTGGATTTAATAAATAAGCAAATATCATGGAGGTGCGATCACTTGCAACACGTAAACTTGAGCGCGTCTCATAACTGAACAGAAACACGTATGCCTCTCAGAAATATAGCCTATCTATAGAAAGATTGCAAAGATCAAAACGAAAAGAAATAGGCAACTCTCTGATTGTGTAATCTGCATGTGCTTTTTCCATCACCACGTCCCTTAGAGGCTCGGTACGATCACGCTGACATAATAATAATAATAATAATAATAATAGGCTAATAATATTGCGTGTCAATTATTTTGTCAAATCATTTTTATACGAAATAAAATGTGATGATTTTAGGCCTGCACGATGTATCATTTTAACATCGATATCGCGATGTGTGCATCCTCGATAGTCACATCTCAGATATGTGCGATGTGATTCATGATCAGTAGGCCAGCAGCCCCCGGCCCGTAACGCTTGTGATTCGCGGATTAATTCCAAAGTTTAACCATCATAGTGTGAGAGTTTATCAATTTGCAAGTCCTGTCAGTTTAAACAAAGCGCAAGAAGACTGGAACTTGCGCGCTGTTTTCTGTCAGCCTTACTAAAGCGTATTTTTGTCCCGCCAAAGTTAGACCGGTGAGTGATGTAGATGACGGACTGCTGCGCTTTAACTGAGAGAACGACCCAGCTAAGAGCAGAGAGAGTGAAAGCCCCGGTCGCGCGCGCGCACTCACCGTCTTCAAACTCTCTCTCTCTCGCGCATATTAATGAATTGAGTTGACTCAGTGATGGATTTCATCCAGTGATGAAATGTTTTCTGTGTTGACAAATCTTGTGCGATGTGGTCCGTTAATGACACGTCCGATTCGCGAACTAATGACTCATTTGAACCGATTCACTTTAATGAATGGTTAAAAAAACTGATCTGTCCAACACTGAACTCAAGAGACATCAATCAGAAACACTTTACAGTAAGATTCCATTTATTAAAGTCTAGTTAACTACATTAGTTAACATTCTATTAAAGGGATACTCCACCGGTTTTTTCATATTAAACTATGTTATTCCCTTAACTAAGACGAGTTGATACATACCTCTCTTGTCTCAGTGCGTGCACTATATCTCTCTGTATTGCCGCAAAACTATGTTAGCACTTAGCTAGCACAGTGCATTAAATATGGGCCAAAAAGAGAAGCGACCAAACACTTCCTCGTTTTCCCTAT
>CM070828.1:42598295-42605795 GCA_036326025.1 Chrosomus eos
CATGGACAAAGTTTCAAAAATTAAGTTGTACGTTTGATTGAGTATTTCTGTTCTCAAAATACTCCTTCCTGGTTGTCACAAGTTTCGGAAAGTTTTTTTCGAGTATGGGGCGTGTGACGTCAGCTGCGCCGGAGTTTCCTCATACGGTCCTAAGGCACTTCTCTCTCGGGAGGGCGCGCGCGGCTGTAGAGCGATAGCCGTAACCTTGCCCATCAAAGCGCTGTGCATCGGCCAAGCTGCAATATCACCAAAGAAGTGTGTTTTCGGTGGCCAAGGCAAGACAACACTGCACAGATTCCCAAAGAATCAAGCGTTAAGGGACCAGTGGATGGAGTTTGTTTTTCCAGAACATCAACACAGTTTAAAAGTGTTCTTGTTTGTTCCATGCATTTCGAGGATGATTTTTTATAAACAAGGCCCAGTTCGAAGCCGGATTGGCTAATCGTTTAGTTCTCAAGGATGGAGCAGTCCAACACTAAAGGTTAACGGTCTTGTTGGATCTGCAGGCGGTGAGTAGAACTGCTTCAAATATCTGTGTGTGTCTATCGGCGTGTAACTGAAGCACAGCAAGTAGGCTAAACAACATGATCACGTATAGTTAATGTATCTATGGAGCATGCGATGTATGGTGTGTGTTAGTTTAAATACATTTGTTTAGGTGGCTACTGTAGGTGTCTGTTTGTTTGTTTATGTAAAACCAAATCACGTCTTCATAAACCACGAGTAGACACACACACAAATGTTCTAAAACTCGCGCATGACATGGTTTGAAAACGGTCACAGCTTCAGAGCTTCAAGCTTCGCGCGCGTGGTTATTTAGCTCCGCCCACACGGCACGCCTCCACCCGCTCGGCTTTTTCCGGAAAGACTCGGTACAGCCCTATCTTTCTTTTATAAATATAATAAAACTAAAGACTTTTTGGAGATATGATGGATGATATTACTCTATAGGTACTCAAGATTACACGAATGACTGACTGAACCCCCCCCCCTTTAAAGAGAAGAAAAGACTAGTACAAATTCCCTTTCATGATGAGTTTAAAGATTACGACGGCATATGAGCACAGAAAAATAATTGATAATATAGCAATATATTCATAAAAACAATAAGAATGGTCTGTTTTGATTTCAAATTGCCTTTAAATAGTGTAATAGTGACGATATTCTGTTGATAAGCAGTGATTGTGTTTTCAAACGCCCTCTCGTGTCGCCTCAGAGGCAGCAGCAGGAGGGGCGGGGCTTTGCATAGATTAGGCAAATATCCCGCGCTCTCAGCCAATGGTTTGCCGCCGTGCGCTGCGCCTGTTATTATGCAAATGCGCCCGTGGCTGCAGAGCCGCTGGTGTGAGTCTCTCATTCAGAGCCTTTGTGTGGAAAACACCGGCGCCGCACCGAATAAACCTCGAGAATGTGACATTAGCGTGTGTTCCGCTCCACTCGACGCGTTTATGGCGGAATAGCAGGAGCTCTGCGTGTTACACGGTGGCGATGGATGTCGGTGTTTGTCGGCTGAGGAGTTTTTCCATCTCGTTTCTGTCGTCGGTTCTGAGCTCGTCATCCGTCAGTCTCGAGAACAGGTGAATATGGAGATATTAATCATCATCATCATCATCATCATGCTGGGCAGCGCATGTAAATATGATGTAATGTAATAAGCGGGAAACCCCTCATCTGATGCTCGAGCCTTTCAGTTTCGCTTGCCTGGAATCTTCTTCTTTATTGAGGACTGTGTTATGCAACACCATCAGAACCGCGAATGAATGAATGAATAAATGTGTTTATTTCTCTCCTCTTCTCTTCAGTTCTTCAGGAGCCAGTGTAGTGGCCATAGACAACAAGATCGAGCAAGCCATGGTGAGTTTACATTCACATCATTATTCTGCTTCACTGCGCGTGCACATCATCTTTACATAACCTGCGATTCTGACAGATTTAATAATGGAGTCATACTGCACTTAACACGCCTTTATAGATGCTTGCTATGCACAATGATTGGGTTATTGTGTATGATAATGTGGGTTGTAATGTAATGATATGCATCTATAGTTTTCTCTGAAGGCAAGTTGGGAACAGTTGTTTGAAACTCTTGTTTTTGTCGTGATGTTTCCCACAGTGTTTATATTGTGTGTGTGTGTGTGTGGGGTGTGTGTGTGTGTGTGTGGCCTGTGGCTGTTGCTAGGCAAACACTGACACTGATGCCCTGAATAACTGAGGCGCTCCTCCCTCTGGATGAAGAACATTCTGTTCCTCTTTCTGACTGGATGTAGAGATTATATACAGACTCAATCCCGGATTTAGGGACTTTATTCTCTGTGATTGGGAATTTCTATAAGGATTATTACTGTAGATGTTTCTGCTCTAAATTGTTTAGGGTTGGAAAATCCTCCTCATCGTTATTATCATTAAACAAAACATTTAAACATTTTAGTTACTGAAATAGACAGGCAATATTTCTAATTTTTTTGTTTAACTTGACATACTAAAAAAAACTAAAATGAATAAACACGCATTTAAAAAAACAAAACTAGAGCTCAAGTAAATTTCTAAAATGAAATTAAATCAAACTAAAAATATGAATTAAATTATTTTACTTTAGATACGACTTTGTTTACACTGACATTGATTTTGCATCCATAACGTCAGGTTTCTGTTTCTGCAACGTCGATTATCAGACAAAATCTAATCTCAGGTACTGATTAAAGAATGTAATGTGAGTCTGAATATTATTTATAGCCGTACTGAAAGCAACAACACATAATTCACCTCAAATCATGGAAATACATGAAACAAGAAGGTTCAAACTGTAAACAAACAAATGTGTTCTATATGACTAGAGATTTGTTTCAGTCACTGTGTTTTTAATGATGTTAAAATGGTGTAATATTTATGACTTTTTATCATGTATTAATTTGATTGCGAGTGCAGTGCGTTTGCCGAGACTCCGCCCACACGCTCTTCTGATTGGCTGTGATATTTCATTAATTTGATTGCAAGTGCAGTGCGTTTGCCGAGACTCCGCCCACACGCTCTTCTGATTAGCTGTGATATTTCATTAATTTGATTGCAAGTGAAGTGCGTTTCCAAAGATTCGGCCCACACACTCTTCTGATTGGCTGTGATATTTGATTGCGAGTGAAGTGCGTTTCCATAGACTCCGCCCACACACTCTTCTGATTGGCTGTGATATTTGATTGCGAGTGAAGTGCGTTTCCATAGACTCCGCCCACACACTCTTCTGATTGGCTGTGATATTTTATTGCGAGTGCAGTGCGGGTCTCCATGGACTCCGCCCACACACTCTTCTAATTGGCTGTGATATTTGATTGCGAGTGAAGTGCGTTTCCATAGACTCCGCCCACACGCTCTTATGATTGGCTGAGATTTGTATTTGATTTTGTCACTGGAATCTTATGGCATCGCTTCGGGTTGTAATATGATTACATTTTGAGACTCTAAAATGCATGTTTGAGGGTAGAAGTCGATCCTCTAGTGTCCAGAATGAGATTCTAATATCTGATGTTGTGCTGTGTTCCTGCAGGACCTGGTGAAGAGTCACCTGATGTACGCGGTGCGCGAGGAGGTGGAGGTGCTGAAGGAGCAGATCAAGGAGCTGGTGGAGAAGAACTCGCAGCTGGAGCAGGAGAACACGCTGCTGAAGAACCTGGCCAGTCCCGAGCAGCTGGCCCAGTTCCAGGCGCAGGTCCAGTCCGGTTCTCCCACCTCAGGGGCCCCGCCGGCCCTCACGCCCAACCCGGGCCCCGGGGCCACCGCGTGACGGACCCACCCACACTGTGAACGGCTCACGCATGAACATTCGCCGCGCTCTGACTTCATCACACACCTTGCTGTCAAACGTCACGCGTCAAGAGCTTCACCGCCTCAGACAATCAGTGCTAACCGGACCGGAACCGGAGCCGAGCCGGAGCCATTCTCCTCCTGTTTTTATGATGATTTTGTTACTGGTTTTATTTTGTTTGCCTTTTATTTTTGTTTTAGCTGTATTGAATAAATGAGCACTTTGTAGTCGACACATAAGGCCAAGCGAGGGCGAATGTGAACTTTGACCTCAGTGTTATGAGAATCTGGGACTGTTTAGAGGCTCAAGTGTTTGTGTGTAAAAATAAATCGTGGAGCCGTGAATCGAGTTTCACGACAAGAACACACACACACAGACAGACTTCCTCACGGACGATTAAGTTATTTGCCTTACAGTCCATCGCTCCAGTCAGTGATCGTGACCCTTGACCTCACAGTACATGCATGTTTCCTTCAAACGATGTGACGTCATGCAGTTGCACATTGAAATTAATAAATGACCATGAAATGAAGCTGGTGTCCTGCTGCGCTCCTTCACACGGGAATAGACACCGCTGTCGGTCAGTTAGTGATACTTCTGTGACCCAATCATGACCTCAAGACAAAGCAAAACCAGTGTTTTTTCAAGCTCTGCTCAGTTCTGAGATCTATTTTGTGACCAGTGGAAAGAAAACATCCATAATACACATTTAAAGTGTATTAATTCAGTAATTCAGTCTCACTTCCTGCTGATCCTGTGCAGGTTTGTAACTCATTAGCATAATGCCAGCCTGTGGTGCTGATTGGCTGAGCAGCGTCTCTTAGCTCCGCCCTCTAACACTAGTGTATCTGAGACTGGGAGAGTTTTTTTTTTTTATTATTATTTATTTAAACAGGAAAAGATTAAGAGCAATCGGGCCTGACTCAGTATAAAACTGATTTTCAGCAGGTTCCTGTTCTGCAGAACATGAATACCTCAAACACAACAGAACTCCAAGACCATACAATAACAAACACACAACAAGCACACAAACCACGATAGTAAACAAGCATCAGCAGGGGGCCATAAAGCCATCTCAGTGGTCACAGATATACTTGTCCATCAGATGGCGAGCAAAAGTTTGTTTAAATAGTCTTATTGATGTTATAGATCTGATGTGCTGTGGAGTCTCATTCCAGGCTCTAGTGAGCAAATTAAAGAAAGATCTCTGTCCATAGCAGTTCCTAAAAGCCGGCATAGGGAGAAGTCCATTTGCAACAGATCTCGTAGTGCGTTCGAGCCTTGAACTTTTGAGTTTTGGAGCCAGCGCAGACAATCCTACAGTAGTATGTCCATTTAAAATCTGATAGAAAAGGTTCAAACCATGGCTTATTCTATAGTTCTGAAATGTCAAGGCATTACTCAAAGATAGTGCAACACAGTGGTGAGTCCAGCCTGGAAGCCTGTTGTGGATCTTATAGGCTCTATTGTAGAGTCTCGCTACAGGTTCAAGGATCTCATTTGTTGTGAGTGACCAAACAGGTAAACAATACGACAGAGTGGACAATATAATGGCATGAAGATATGTTTTAGAAACAGAATGCAGTAGATATGGTCTAATTTTATTATAAACAAATAACTTTTGGTTTAACTTTCTGATTAAAATTTGGACATGATCACGATAAGTAAGATGTGAGTCAAGAGAGACTCCCAGATACTTATACGTGGATACAATTGAAAGTTTTTGATTAGAAAAGGTGATGAAATTTGATATAGACAGTTGTTTCCTAGATGAATGAAAATACATACATTCTGTTTTCTTAGTATTCAGTGTTAAATGGTTATCCTGCAGCCAATCATGTAAATGCTGTAGGTCTGAGTTAAGTTTGTAATTAATTGTATCAATATCTGAACCAGACAAAAAAATGACAGTGTCATCAGCATATAACAAAGTACTAGAAACATCAAACACATTAGGAAGATCATTAATGTACATAAGGAAAAGTAAAGGACCTAAGATGCTGCCCTGTGGGACTCCCATAGAACTCACTCGTGACCGAGATGTTACTGAACCGATTTTCACAGTCTGGGATCTGTCACTTAAATATGATTTAAACATATCTATTGCAGAGGAGGACAAATGGAAAGAAAGAAGTTTATTTAGCAAAATTTGATGGTTAACTGTATCGAAAGCTTTTCGAAAGTCTATGTATATGACTCCAGTAACCTGACCTTTATTTAAAGACGCCCGTATCTGCTCAGTAAAAAGCAGCAAAGCCGACATAGTTGACCGCAATGGTCGAAAACCATGTTGACAATCACTGAGCAGGTTATTGTATTCAAGGTGATTAATTAATTGATTATATAATGTTTTTTCAAGTAACTTGGAAACAGTTGGGAGAATTGCAATTGGGCGATAATTCGAGATATTAGTTGGATCATCAGACTTAAGAATCGGGGTGATCTGGGCTGTTTTCCACATGGCAGGAAATACTGATTGCCTAATACACAAATTGACTAAATGATGGAAAAGCGGAATAAGTGTATTAGCGTGAGTTTGTATTAGCGTGAGTTTGGGTCGTGTTGTTCGTGTGGAGGAGACGCTGTTTTCTGAGATTGATACGGTAAAACCCACGCCATCGTTACTGTTCCTATCACTGTGATCAAGAGCTGAGATTCAGATATGATAATGAGCGTTTGCTTTCTGGCCAATCACAGCAGAGCAGATCTCAGAGAGGCGGGGCTTAGAGAGACTGAATTTATGAGATTATGAGTAGTGTTTTTGATCTTGGATGAATGTAAAACTATCCAAAACAATATTACGAACAAAATCACGGGACATTTCAAGTGTTGATTTCATTGCACTTTATCTATTTGCGTTTGTAGATTTCAATCTTTAAAAATCAGAATCTCCACTTCTGCAGCTTTACACACACACACACTTCACACAGTTTTATTAATATCTATATTCTGAAGGGTTGTTCAAACATCATCATCATAGAACACTGTTCTGCTATAAACATGGTGAGAATGTGTGTTTCTGTATCTCCTGATTTATGAAGTGATAAAAGAGAAGAGAAATCCAAAATTTCGCCTCTGGAAAATCCTTTAATATTTTGACAAATCAAACGAGTTATGAACCTGGCTTCTGGGAAATGTATGCAAATTAGTGCATATTTAATTAGCTACTGCTTGCATTTTTAAACGTAGCATTTCAGAGAGCATGAAATATAAATCAGTTATCTTAATGTGCTGTAATGTTGATGTATATATTAAAGACGCTTTAATTTGTCCTAAATATACTAAACATGCTGATGTTCGTAATGTAAATCAATGATATCTTTATAACAGGACAGCACTTATAAACGTGTAATATGAATGCGAGGCTGTATCAGATCAGGTTTATATGTGTTGCTGATGGTCACTGGACTTCTGGTGTGACCTTTGACTAAGCCCCGCCCCCTCACAGCAGCCAATCAGCAGCAGCGCTTGAACGTTTGAGGCCTCTGAATGTGTTTCCTGTTTGTTCAGAGCCCAACAGGAAGTTGCTCCTCAGCCTGGAATATTCTCCATCAGCCGTTCAGATTATTCAACATAAACAAAGTGTTTGTTCAGCGGATGTTAAATCTGCTGATGATGTCAGTGTTACTGCAACATTATTTATACATCATTTATTTGGCCGTTCGTCTAACTTTTAGATTATTTCAGAGATCGTTCAAAAGTAA
>CM070828.1:42610795-42640795 GCA_036326025.1 Chrosomus eos
TCTTGCTGTCTGAACACAACAAATGCTGTGTGCTCATTACTACTTATAACCTTACTTCATTATCTTAATTTAAAGTGTCCTGAGGAATCAGAAACGAATCCGTTGATTTCTGTCAGTAAAGCGTCAAACGCTGTCGACTCAAAGTGGCGTCGACAAAAGCGAGCTAACTGGTTATTAAACAATGTATTTTTTTACAGTCTATGAACAATACATACACAATTTTGCATTATACTCTTTAAACAGATGAGAATTTACTTCATTTTCTACAGAAATATAGCGGATTAACTTTACCTGTGATTATCCATCATTACAGCGCGAAAAACGGATGACGGAGGTGCGCATGCGCGTCAGTCAATGTCAATAACCTTATTGGTCATATCAGTATTATTGGTCGTTGAAAGGTCAAGTTTTCGTAATTTTGTTGTTTTTGTCATTTTTATTATTATTTTATATAGTTTTCATTAATAGTTTTAGTTGTTTAAGTGCTTCAAATTAAACCAAAAACAAACGTTTACTGACACATATAAACCTCATTGGTTCTTGCTCACGCAGCATTTTTGAGTTTCTGTTTAATAAACCTGGCATTGTACACTATGAATATTGTTGTCTGTGTGATTTTGTTCCTCTATCGTAACTTTATTTGAATAAATGTAAATGTTATAATTGAGCTGACAGAAGTGTAATGCTAACTCTGTTCAAATAAACATTCAAGAACATTATCTTGTGAAGTTGTGAGGAAGGAAAGTTTTAATAATGTTATTGTAACCTAACCTTATAAACAATGTTCTAATTATGACACGAAAACTGGACATTTTTACATTTTAGAAACATTTCAAGTTAATGTTTCAAAACATTTTTAGAACAAAAAGGGGAAAAAGGGGAAGGGGGGGGGGGGCGCAGTTATGATGTTTTTTATTCCCTGGCGGAAATAAACTTCCATACTTTAAATAACACTACAAGAGCAAATACAACTCTTAACAAATGTTCTAATGTCCAACGTTTAAGAACAAAATATCCTCTGCATTTTTTGGATTCATAGTACATTTACTCATGTAAACTACATATCCCATGAGCCAACGCGCTGGTTTCCTGTCAAACAACACCATGTGATGTTCCTGGGTTTCTCCTCCAGGGGGCGCTAAAATCTTATTTCATTTCTGTTTTAATAGACGACAGCAATTCATTTTGTTTTTAAAAACTACCTAAATGGAATTAGCAAACAAAATGGAAATCATCACCTGCAATAAAAATGTATATATATTAAATTAATTGTCGAGAACCGGTAATCTCAAACGATTGTGATTAGTCCATCCTGAGCAACGCTGAGAAAAGTAACGGCTCTCCAACAGCTTACATTGTGTCTGACCAATCAGAGACAGCGCCGGCTACGATGCAAGCCACGCCCTCTAAACACCTCGGTTTCGTTTTTTTCTGTGGCCATGCGTGTGCTTGTGCTGCGCTGACCTTTACTTTCATAGAGATGACCAGTAAATTGTCAGTTATCATGACAAAAGCTTGCTGTTAATAAATGCTAAGGAAGCCTGCCCTGGACTGAATGACAACACGTGATTAATGCACCGGGGTCGCGCTGATGTCGGCGGCTCTGATGCGGATCCTGAGGCGCGTTTCGCCTCGTCTTCAAACTGTGAGAATCTGCAGATCAAACAGCCACAAAACTGAGGATTTCCTGAAGAACGAGGCGGTTCAGAGACGCATTAAACGCGTGATGGACGAGCAGAAGAGTCTCACAGCTCGTTTAGAGAGAGGACAGATGACGGAGGCTGACAGGAGAGCACTAGTGGAAGCGTCGAGGGTCATTAACGCGTTTGAGAAAACTCAACTAGCGCTCAGAGAACTGGCAGAGATACAGACTCTCATTCACAGTGAGTGTTTCCCAGCATCACTCTCACAGACTGCACTAACACTACCTGAGATAATTACACTAACACTACCTGATAATTACACTAACACTACCTGAGATAATTACACTAACACTACCTGAGATAATTACACTAACTCTACCTGATAATTGCACTAACTCTACCTGATAATTAACCCAAACTCTCAGTGTTATTCTCAGCGTTCTCCATATTCTCAGTGTTCTCCATATTCTCAGTGTTCTCCATATTCTCAGTGTTCTCCTATATTCTCAGTGTTCTCCATATTCTCAGGTTCTCCATATTCTCAGGTTCTCCATATTCTCAGTGTTCTCCATATCTCAGGTTTCCATTTCTCAGTGTTCTCCATATTCTCATGTTCTCCATATTCTCAGTGTTCTCCATATTCTCAGTTCTCATATTCTCAGCGTTCTCCATATTCTCAGTGTTCTCCATATTCTCAGTGTTCTCCATATTCTCAGTGTTTCTCCATATTCTCAGTGTTCTCCATATTCTCAGTGTTCTCATATTCTCAGTGTTCTCCATATTCTCAGTGTTCTCCTATTTATATTCTCAGTGTTCTCCATATTCTCAGTGTTCTCCATATTCTCAGTGTTCTCCATATTCTCAGTGTTCTCCATATTCTCAGTGTTCTCCATATTCTCAGTTTCTCCATATTCTCAGTGTTCTCCATATTCTCAGTGTTCTCCATATTCTCAGTGTTCTCCATATTCTCAGTGTTCTCCATATTCTCAGTGTTCTCCATATTCTCAGTGTTCTCCATATTCTCAGTGTTCTCCATATTCTCAGTGTTCTCCATATTCTCAGTGTTCTCCATATTCTCAGTGTTCTCCATATTCTCAGTGTTCTCCATATTCTCAGTGTTCTCCATATTCTCAGTGTTCTCCATATTCTCAGTGTTCTCCATATTCTCAGTGTTCTCCATATTCTCAGTGTTCTCCATATTCTCAGTGTTCTCCATATTCTCAGTGTTCTCCATATTCTCAGTGTTCTCCATATTCTCAGTGTTCTCCATATTCTCAGTGTTCTCCATATTCTCAGCGTTCTCTATATTCTCAGTGTTCTCCATATTCTCAGTGTTCTCCATATTCTCAGGTTCTCATATTCTCAGTGTTCTCCTATTCTCAGTTCTCCATTCTCAGTGTTCTCCATATTCTCAGTGTTCTCCATATTCTCAGTGTTCTCCTATTTCAGTTCATTCTCAGTGTTCTCCATATTCTCAGTGTTCTCCATATTCTCAGTGTTCTCCATATTCTCAGTGTTCTCCATATTCTCAGTGTTCTCCATATTCTCAGTGTTCTCCATATTCTCAGTGTTCTCCATATTCTCAGTGTTCTCCATATTCTCAGCGTTCTCCATATTCTCAGTGTTCTCCATATTCTCAGGTTCTCCATATTCTCAGTGTTCTCCATATTTTTCCTCAGTGTTCTCTATATTCTCAGGTTCTCCATATTCTCAGTTCTCCATATTCTCAGTGTTCTCCATATTCTCAGTGTTCTCCATATTCTCAGTGTTCTCCATATTCTCAGTGTCTCCATATTCTCAGTGTTCTCCATATTCTCAGTGTTCTCCATATTCTCAGTGTTCTCCATATTCTCAGTGTTCTCCATATTCTCAGTGTTCTCCATATTCTCAGTGTTCTCCATATTCTCAGTTCTCCATATTCTCAGTGTTCTCCATATTCTCAGTGTTCTCCATATTCTCAGTGTTCTCCATATTCTCAGCTGTTCTCCATATTCTCAGTGTTCTCCATATTCTCAGTGTTCTCCATATTCTCAGTGTTCTCCTATATTCTCAGCTGTTCTCCATATTCTCAGTGTTCTCCATATTCTCAGGTTCTCCATATTCTCAGTGTTCTCCATATTCTCAGGTTCTCCATATTCTCAGTGTTTCTCCATATTCTCAGTGTTCTCCAATCTCATCTCCATATTCTCAGTCGTTCTCCATATTCTCAGTGTTCTCCATATTCTCAGCTGTTCTCCATATTCTCAGTGTTCTCCATATTCTCAGTGTTCTCCATATTCTCAGGTTCTCCATATTCTCAGGTTCTCCATATTCTCAGTGTTCTCCATATTCTCAGTTTATTCTCCATATTCTCAGTGTTCTCCATATTCATTCAGTGTTCTCCATATTCTCAGTGTTCTCCATATTCTCAGCGTTCTCCATATTCTCAGGTTCTCCATATTCTCAGTGTTCTCCATATTCTCAGTGTTCTCCATATTCTCAGTGTTCTCCATATTCTCAGTGTTCTCCATATTCTCAGTGTTCTCCATATTCTCAGTGTTCTCCATATTCTCAGTGTTCTCATATTCTCAGTGTTCTCCATATTCTCAGTGTTCTCCATATTCTCAGTTCTCCATATTCTCAGTGTTCTCCATATTCTCCCTTTCTCTCCATATTCTCCATATCCTCCATATTCTCATATTCTCATATTCTCAGTATTCTCTCCATATTCTCTCAGTTTCTCCATATTCTCAGCGTTCTCCATATTCTCAGTTCTCCATATTCTCAGTGTTCTCCATATTCTACGTTCTCCATATTCTCAGTGTTCTCCATATTCTCCATATTCTCTCAGGTTCTCCATATTCTCATGTTCTCATATTCTCAGGTTCTCCATATTCTCAGTTCAGTTCTCCATATTCTCAGGTTCTCCATATTCTCAGCGTTCTCCATATTCTCAAGTTCTCCATATTCTCAGGTTCTCAACATCCATTCTCAGTGTTCTCCATATTCTCCATACTCAGTGTTTCTCCATATTCTCAGTTTCTCCATATTCTCAGTTCTCCATATTCTCAGTTCTCCATATTCTCAGGTCTCCATATTCTCCATATTCTCAGTGTTCTCCATATTCTCCATCTCGTTCTCCATATTCTCATGTTCTCCATATTCTCAGTTCTCCATATTCTCAGCGTTCTCCATATTCTCAGTGTCTCCATATTCATCCCATATTCTCAGGTTCTCCATATTCTCAGTGTTCTCCATATTCTCAGTTCTCCATATTCTCAGTTCTCCATATTCTCAGTTTCTCCATATTCTCAGTTCTCCATATTCCTCACGTTCTCCATATTCTCAGTGTCTCTCCATATTCTCAGTTTCTCCATATTCTCAGTGTTCTCCAATATTCTCAGTGTTCTCCATATTCTCAGTTCTCCATATTCTCAGTTCTCCATATTCTCAGTTCTCCATATTCTCAGGTTCTCCATATTCTCAGTTCTCCATATTCTCAGTGTTCTCCATATTCTCAGTTCTCCATATTCTCAGGTTCTCCATATTCTCAGTTCTCCATATTCTCAGTTCTCCATATTCTCAGTGTCTCATATTCTCAGTTCTCCATATTCTCAGTTCCATATTCTCACGTTCTCCATATTCTCAGTTCTCCATATTCTCAGTTTCTCCATATTCTCAGTTTTCCATATTCTCAGTTCTCCATATTCTCAGTTCTCCATATTCTCAGTTCTCCCATATTCTCAGTTCTCCATATTCTCATGTTCTCCATATCTCGTCTCCATATTCTCAGTTCTCCATATTCTCAGTTCTCCATATTCTCAGTTCTCCATATTCTCAGTTCTCCATATTCTCAGTTCTCCATATTCTCAGCCATATCTCTCCATATTCTCAGGTTCTCCATATTCATTCTCCATATTCTCAGCGTTCTCCATATTCTCAGTGTCTCCATATTCTCAGTTCTCCATATTCTCAGGTTCTCCATATTCATCTATCTCATCCATATTCCAGTTCTCATCCATATTCTCAGTTCATTCCATATTCTCAGGTTCTCCATATTCTCAGTTCTCCATATTCTCAGGTTCTCCATTTCTCAGTTTCCAATCCATGTTCTGCAGTCGCCATATTCTCAGTTCCCATATTCTCAGTGCAGTTCTCCATTTCATGTTCTTATTCTCACGTCATTCATGTTCCATTATTTCAGTTCATTTTCTCCATATTCTCAGTGTCTCATATTCTCAGGTTTCCATATTCTCAGGTTCTCCATATTCTCAGGTTCTCCATATTCTCAGTTCTCCATAGTCTCAGGTTCTCCATATCTCAGTTTCCAATCTCTCAGACGTCCATAGTCTCAGTTCTCCATATTCCGGTCCAATTCGTCCCATATTCCAGTTCTCCACTATCGCAATTGTGCTTATTCGTCAATCTGTTCTCCATTTCAGACAACCAGTTCCAGATATTTAAGTTCTCAGATCTCATTTCAGCTGTTCTCCATATCTCAGTTCTCAATTAGGTTCTCCATGTGTAGTTTAGTGTCGTGTGGTCAGCCGATGTTGAGTCTGCAGGTGACATGAGTGACTGGTCCTCGAGGTTTGCTGTTTGTCTCAGTGTGTGTGTTGTGGCCTGATACGCATCTGACGGTGTACCGACTTATCAGTTCCCTCAACACAGTTGCTGACTTTTTGACGTGTGTGTGTTTTGTGGTGTGTGTGGTGTGTGTTGTGTGGTGTGTGTGTGTTGTGTGTGTGTGAGTGTGTGTGTGTATGTGGTGTGTGTTTGTGGTCTGCTTGTGTGTGTGTGTGTAGGAACTCAGATTCACGCGAGAGATCTTCGACATGTACCAAGGCTTCGCCTGCTATAAACACTGGGACTTTGAGCTCTGCAATTACACTCCGGCAGATTACGGTACGCCTCACTCGTACACCGGCACTGGGTCCTCAATATGGAGCTAGAATTGTGTCTTTATTACATGCGAGAAAATAAATGATCTGAGAGAAAAAAAAAGTTTGGAGAAAAAAAGTTATCACACTGATAGCAAAAAAGCATTTCATGAGAGAAAAAATAATATTTGAGAGAAAAGAATTTTTTTATAAAAAAAATGTAGCTCTGCTTCATTATCTCTCTGTGTCAAGTGTAAATGACGTTGTGCGTGTGTGTGCGTGCGTGTGTGCGTGCGTGTGTGGTGCGTGCGTGCGTGTGTGTGTGTGTGTGTGTGTGTGTGTCAGGAGGGCTTCATCACGCCGCCGTCAGGATCTCGGGGGACTCAGTGTTTCGCTGGCTGAGGTTTGAGGGAGGGACTCATCGAGTGCAGAGGATTCCTGAGGTCGGTCTGTCGTCACGCATGCAGCGGATCCACACGGGAACCGTAACCGTTATAGTTCTGCCGCAGCCTCGGGAGGTCAGTTGTGATGGGTTTTTTCATAACTAATATTTATTTTTCTTGAAGGAATATCATATGCTTTTGAATCCTAAATGTTTTCAAACCACTCAGTCAGTGTGAGGGACAAACTCTACCACACAGTCTATCGCTGTACAGCTGCGTTGTGTGTGTGTGTGTGTGTGTGTGTGTGTGTGTGTGTGTGTGTGTGTGTGTGTGTGTGTGTTCTGATGCATGTGACGTGTAATAACTCTGCAGGTGGACATCCACATCGCGGCTAAAGACCTGCGTATCGACACGTTCAGGTCTCGCGGCGCCGGCGGACAGAGCGTCAACACCACCGACAGCGCCGTACGTGTGGTTCACCTGCCCACAGGTGTGACACGACACGGGGTTACGACACGACCCAGGGTTACGACACGACACGGGGTTACGACACGACACGGGTTGCGACACGACACAGAGTTATGACACGACAAGGGGTTCAACAACAGGGTAACCGACACAGGGTTATGACACGACACAGGGTTACGACACGACACAGAGTTACGACACGACACGGGGTTATGACATGACAGAGCTATGACACGACACGGGGTTACGACACGACACGGGGTTACGACACGACAGATTGGTTACGACACGACAACAGGGTTACGACACGACAGATTGGTTACGACACGACACAGGGTTACAACACGACACAGGGTTACAACACGACACAGGGTTACGACACGACACGGGGTTACGACACGACACAGAGTTACGACACGACACGGGGTTACGACATGACAGAGCTATGACACGACACGGGGTTACGAACACACGGAGTTACGACACGACGATTTTGGTTTCGACACGACACAGGGTTACGACACGACACAGGGTTACGACATGACAGAGCTATGACACGACACGGGGTTACGACACGACACGGGGTTACGACACGACAGATTGGTTACGACACGACAACAGGGTTACGACACGACACGGGGTTACGACACGACACGGGGTTACGACACGACACAGGGTTACGACACAACACGGGGTTACGACACGTCACGGGGTTACGACACGTCACGGGGTTACGACACGGGGTTACGACACGACAGAGTTATGACACGACACGGGTTACGACACAACACGGGGTTACAACACGACACAGGGTTACGACACGACACGGGGGTTACGACACGGGGTTACGACACGACACGGGGGTTAGACACGACACAGGGTTACGACACGACACGGGGTTACAACACGACACAGGGTTACGACACGACACAGGGGTTACGACACGACACGGGGTTACGACACGACACGGGTTACGACACGGGTTACGACACAGGGGTTACGACACGTCACGGGTTACGACACGACAGGTTACGACACACACACAGGGTTACGACACACGACACGGGGTTACGACACACGGGGTTACGACACGACACAGGGTCGACACGGACACGGGGTTACGACACGACACGGGGTTACGACACGACACGGGTTACGACACAACACGGGGTTACAACACGACACAGGGTTACGACACGACACGGGGTTACGACACGGGTACGACACGTCACGTGGTTACGACACGACACAGGGTTACGACATGACAGAGCTATGACACGACACGGGGTTACGACACGACACGGGTTACGACACGACAGATTGGTTACGACGACACAGGGTACGACACGACAAGGGTTACGACACGACACGGGTTACGACACGGGTTACGACACGACACGGGTTACGACACAACACGGGTTACGACACCACGGGGTTACGACACGTCACGGGTTCGACACGGGGGTTACGACACGGGGTTACGACACGTCACGGGGTTACGACACGACAGAGTTATGACACGACACAGGGTTACAACACGACACGGGGTTACGACACGACACAGGGTTACGACACGACAACGGGGTTACGACACGACACGGGGTTACGACACGACACAGGGTTACGACACGACACAGGGTTACGACACAACACGGGGTTACGACACGTCACGGGGTTACGACACGGGGTTACGACACGGGGTTACGTACACGGGTTACGACACGTCACGGGGTTACGACACGACAGAGTTATGACACGACACAGGGTTACAACACGACACGGGGTTACGACACGACACGGGGTTAGACACGACACAGGGTTACGACACGACACGGGGTTACGATGCGATTTGTATATTGTATATTATGATGGATAGATGCACTTTTATGGACTTCAAATAACAGCTTTAATATAACTCTGATTGTGTTCGTCTAAAAGAAGAATGTCATAAACACCTAGGATGATTTGAGGGCGAGTAAATCATGGACGAATTTTAATATTTGTGTGAACTATCCCAGTAATATTACTGAATTGACTGCATCAGATGAGAACAAAACTGAATTGATCTGAATAGCGACACTATTTGCATCATTAATTCTATTATTTCCCTGTTTCTCCTGGTGAATCTGGTTTATTCTTCTGTCTTCAGGAACGGTCGCCGAGTGCCAGCAGTTTCGCTCTCAGCTGAAGAACCGCGATACGGCGCTGCGTGTTCTCCTGCGCGACTGTACCAGTGCATCATGGGACAGCAGAGAGAGCAAACGCACAGCGCTCGCAGACAACAGGCCAGTTCCCCGACCCAACCAAACACAACTGATGACATCATGTATCTTAATTGAAGAATGTTGTGATATTTGTGCTGGAAAACGAGGCTCCGAGGAACAGAGTGCAGGTTTGATATTAACATTTATAATGACTTCTATATAATATCGTGTGTTTGTGTGTCTCAGGTGGGCTCTCGATGTCAGTCCGACAGAATACGAACTTATAACTTCAGTCAAGATCGAGTGACGGACCACAGGACGGGTCATGTGACGCGTGACATCAAGGTAACGTTCTGAATCCTGTTGATATGTTTGGGATCATGAGCATCCAGCACGATTGACCAATCAGAATCAAGTATTCCACAGAGCCGTGTGAACCCTATAAAGATAATACATCATCTCTGATATGAGCTCTGAATTTTAAACATGATCTGATAAACCTGTCAATCTCCTCCAGTGCTTCGTCTGTGAATAACTAAATTAATATCCTTTTTTAAAACAGAAATGAACCATCAGTGAACTTGCATAAGCTGAACTATGACTCAGCAGAAACTAACTGCATTATTTTCCTGTTATCTCTGTAAAGCTGCTTTGAAACACTGTGTATTGTAAAAGTGCTATAGAAATAAAGGCGACTTGACTTTAAATATCATCTAAGACATATTATTGTTATTGGCAGATATTTATATGCATTTTATGTCAGTATCTGCTATACTGTTATAAAGATCTCATTGATTTACAAGCATCAGAATTTCATATAAATATCAGCATATCTGCAGCAAACAGAGTTTTCCTCCTTATTCTCACTTTATGAGCCATAAAAGCCTGATGGATCGAATATTATACTAACATAAAACACAATTTTTTATTTATTTTTTTATACATTTTTATATTTCATGTAAAGGTTCAATAACATGTTCCATTTAAAAAACATATGTTTTTTTTAATATTATTTTTATATGCCAGGCTTTACAGGGTTAAGTGGCTCAACAGCAAAAATTGTCAAAATTTTCCCGAATCAGTTCCCGTCTCTGGTGTGTGTGTGTGTGTGTGTGTGTGTGTGTGTGTGTGTGTGTGTGTGTGTGTGTGTGTGTGTGTGTGTGCAGGCCTTCCTGCGGGGCGGCGAGCATCTGGAGGATCTGATCCGAATCCTTCAGGAGAAACACGACCTGCTCAAACTCAACGACATCAGCTGATCCACACACACTTCCTCATACTGGCTCTCTTCACATGTGTCCTGTCATTAAACGATATTCTATATATGTATAAGCAGCTTCATGACTCATTAATACACAAACGCTGAAAGTCAAACAACATTCGAAATGACAGATCACTGCAGGTCACATGACAGTCAGCCTTCAGTCATAGTTTTAATGCCTTGTATTGAGCTGGGTGATATTATGGCATATATTTTGTTGAGTATGTATCACTTTATGTGAGTAAAAGTTGTATATACACACAATTTAAGTTTTCATTTTAAGTGTTTATTTCTTAAACAATTGTGAAAAAGACACTTAAAAAAGTGTTTATTTCTTTCAATTGTGTTTATTTCTGTTTATTATTATTATTAAGTGTTCATCATGAAACGGCTGTAATTTTGAGTGTTTCTGATGTGGGCGTGGATATCGATATCAGACGCTCACACACACACACACATCCTGACGACACGCTATCATCAAAACACACTTATGTTGATACTGGACTGAAATGAAATTGCATTTTTATTTCTAGATCTGCCGTACAGCAGAAACAAACTTTGTTGCATTATTTTCCTGTTATCTCTGTAAAGCTGCTTTGAAACACTGTATAATAAACGCGCTTTATAAATAAATGTGAGTTTAACCAGCCGTTCTCAGTGCATGAGGATCAAGAACAGCTAAAAAACTTAAATCTAAACAAAACACAGGAAAGGAACTGGAATTATGTCATTTTAATGTAAAAAGTTTTAATGTCATTTGAGCAATGAAAGTCTCGATTCCTCTTTAAGACATTAAGTGATAAACTATGGCTTTAATTCTTCAAAGCCAACAATTACAAATATCCTAAAACACACAACAGTATGGAAGCTTGTTTCTGCCATGGAATAAAAAAAAATCTTACAATTGTGAGTTTATATCTTGTGAGAAAAGTTACAAATGCATCATTTTTTATTCCGCGTTTCAAACTAGCTTCCATACAGCAGACATATGATCGCTTAAACATACAGAAGCAAAACTCATTCCTGGAAATATTCACAAAAAAAGTATTTAAAGGCAGTTAAAACTTCGCCTGCCAACAATTTATAAAATAGAAAAGCTTGTAAAGCGAGGAAGCTGTAAAGAGTCCGTCTCTAGAGGAGATCTACTCGTCCTTCCCTCTCTGCCGGAGGATCCGGGATTTGCCGTTCTCGGTTCTCCTCTTCCTGAACGTGGTTCCGGCGCTGTCTTCCGGCCCCAGAGACGTGATGGTGCGCTCCTTAAAGCGGGGCCGAGGCTCCGGCGGGGGGGCGGAGGGAGTCGGGGCGAAGCCTTCCACCTGAGGGAGCTGTAGATCCACCTTCTCACTGCACACACACACACACACACACACACACACACCTTTAACACTCTAGAGTTTGACAGCAGCTTTACAGTGATAACAGGAGATTACAGTAACACAGAGTGTTTAGGCTCTTACAGCAGATCTAGAATAAAGTTATTGTCCAGATAAAGTTAGTTTTGATCGATTCACTTCCATTGCAGAGATCATTAGTTATTAACTTAGCGCCGCTAACACACACACCGTTCTCACAGAAACTGTAATGTGTTCTGGACGTTTATTTGATTAACTCCTCTATGGGAATTTAACATAGGGGTGACCTGACTTAGCCTGACTCCGCCCTCCTTCGTACTTCCGCTGTAGACTTTGGTTTTCTTCCGATCAATTTTTTACCGGGCCAATCAGCGAACAGAGGGAGTGTCTGAGAACGATGACGTTGATGTCGACTTGTGCGTTATTTTGAGTTGTAGTTCAAAATAAGAAAGATGCGAGCGGAGCCGTTCGGTCCGTTGTGGCAACGCTGCTGAATATGCTCGCAAGTTAAAGCCGGAGCAGAAACAATCTTTGCTTAGTTTTGTTGGTGGCCACGGGGTTTGGAAAAAGACATACGTCACGACCAGACGTTAGCGATTGGTTATGGCAGATAGAGTGACTCTGGGCAGATCCAATAGTTTTAGACTTCAATAGAGTTCCCGCCTACAAGGAAGTAAACGCGTGTCAGACTCTATGTACAAATGAAATGAACAAGAGTCTGGTGGGACCAGGCTAACCCTGACGTATGTTATGTCAAGTTTGGTCAGAATCCGCTGAGGTGTTGTGGAGATGTAGCATTAGCATTAGCATCATATCCATTTTAACATGCTCTCCGTTGAATTCGTTCACACGTTATTTCGAGAACGGTTTGATGAATCGACTTGAATTTCATGTTTGGGGCAAAAAGTTTGAAAGTCGTTTTATTGGAAAATTCAAAATGGCGAAAGATTTTTAAATGACAGAAAATGACATCATTGGCTTGTTTGCGTATGACATCACTGCGCTGTCATGGCGCTAATGCAGAATACGGGCAGGAAGTGATTTGCTATATTTAGGTAGCACTATAACAAACTCAAAATGCCTGTTTTGCGTCATTTATGGTTTCTTCAAATCGAGAAACCATGAGTTTTTATCATGTACCAAAAGTTGTTCTTAAAGGCCATTGCACACTGAGTCCGAAATTCGCATCCGAAATGTTTGCACGTTAAAAAATAAATACGACCTCACGTTATGTCAATCACGCTTGCACACCGCCTCTGAAACTTTCGTCCGTCATAAAAAAAATCGGATCGGGTTCGATTTACTGCATTTTTCGCATCCATAGCGAGCAGTTTGAATGTTTTTGAATGGTGTTTGACAATTCAGAGCCACCGAATCACGAATACGAAAAAAACACATACGAAAATTTCCGACCCAGTGTGCAATGCCCTTGAGAAATTTTCGTATGCGTTTTTTCGTATTCGTGATTGAATTGTGTCAAAACACCATTCAAACTGCTCGCTACGGATGTGAAAAACGCAGAAAATCGAACCCGATCCGATTTTTTTTTATAGACGGACGAAAGTTTCGGAGGAAGTGTGCAAGTGTGATTGACATAACGTGAGGTCGTATTTATTTTTTTACGTGCCAAAATTCCGGATGCGAATTTCGGACTCAGTGTGCGACGACCTTTAAGGGGGAAAATGCAAGAAATTGACAGAAAAACGCCGGAAAAAAAGTCGTGCAAACCGGCGTCTGCGTTCGGGAGGAGCCGGATGGGAAACGCCCGTGTGTCAGTGATCACTTCCTCAAAGCTGAGTTAACAGCGTTGTGTGTGTGTGTGTAACGTACAGTTTCTGTACTTTGTAAAGTCAGAGTGTGTGTGTAAGACGAGGTAGTTGCTGATATCTACGTCTCGATGGCAAATCTGTCACTTCAGGGGAACAATCGCTCCTCTTCATAACGTAAGGATCACGTCTAACTTATGTTTCGATTTTCTGTTGATATCTTTCTCTTGTAATAGCGTGTACAGTAATACAGTACGGACTTTCCTCCATCTCGACCCGCTCTTCACTTCCGGCCCTCCATCCGAATCTCACGCGTCACGTGACTCTTCTAGAGCCAATCAGAGGAAAACGTTTTTTCTTAGCCCTTACATTCAAAAGTTATTAGCATAAACGTGAGTGTAACTTTGGACAGTTGGTGGCGCTAGAGCGACTGAGTTACAGTCCAGGATTACTGCGCTTCATGTTCAAACCGTCACCCCTAACTAACTAAAAATTAACATTATAAATTGAAACTAAAAATATAAAAATAAAAGCTAATTTAACTGAAATAGAGTGTAAGTGTAATCCACCTGACAAACACAGTGTTATTCTGACCAGCATCTGCTGATTTACAGCACATATCTCATAAGAACGAGCTGGTCTTACTACGGGTCTTCCACCGGCGTGATCCGCTCCCAGGATCCGTACGGATTGATCTTTCTGGCTCTCTTCACCGGGATCAGGATCTCCTTCACTGCGACCGGAGCGCTCGTCTCCTCCTTCTCCTCCTCCTCCTCCTCCTCAGCGTTCCCTCATCATCACAGATCTTCTTCCTCCATCATCACAGATCTTCTTTCCTCCATCATCACAGATCTTCTCTCCTCCATCATCACAGATCTTCTCCTCCATCATCACAGATCTTCTCTCCTCCATCATCACAGATCTTCTCTCCTCCATCATCACAGATCTTCTCTCCTCCGTCGCTGAGGACGTTTCGATCGGCTCATCTTTTCTTTTCTGTGTGGAGAACACACACCACACCACACGTCACACACACACACACACACACACACACACACAACACACACACACACACACACGTCACTACACACACACACACACACCACACACGAACACACACTACACACACCAACAAAACCCCAACACACACACACACACACACACACACACACACACACACACACACACACACACACACACACACACACGTCACTCAGCTATTAGAGTAATAACTACTGTTTCACATTTACGGATGATCAGAGAGTAAATAGTTCTGCGTATATCGGGAGGAAATTGGTCCCGAACCCATAGCACTCCGCCCCTCTCTGTTTAGGAGGATAATCAGGCGAGTGTGAGGAGATGGGCTGGTGGAGGGATGCTGGAAACTGTGGAGGACTATGGGTGATTCGACTGTGTATATTTATGGGCTTTACTCGTGCTGATAGAGTGGACCTGTTGATTACTGATTGCTGACAGCTGGCTGGAATGACTCGTGTTCCTCCCGAACCTTGTTAATAAAACATCAATAATGAATCTGTTTGAGATCAAATTAACGCGAGATGTTTTGCTATAAATTAGACATAGCATCTGAGGAATAATTCTCTTTATTTCAAGATTCACTCATAGACTCGTTCACACACAATCGAGCTCGTTCACACACTTTACATCTCTCGACACACTAAAAGACATTTGTATGTATTCTAAGTAAAAGATACGATTGTATGAATGTCAGCTTGCTTATTTTCCTCAAGATCAGGATTTATTGAGTCACATGTCATGCAAACAAGAAACTCTTCTAATCACAGGCCGAGATCTGTCGCTCACACACACACACACACACAACTCTACGATGCTGTGGCCAATCTTCGTTAGAATGATGGTTTCGGGAAACACGACTCATTGAACTGATGATAACGACCGAACGACGCTTCAGCTCTGAGTGTGTGTGTGTGTGTGTGTGTGTGTGTGTGTGTCCGCGCGTCTCACCCTGAAGATGATCTTCACGCCGCCGGAGTCTCTGGTTTGCTCTGGTTCTGGTTCGTCTCTGGGAGGGTCAGGCGAGTCTTCTTCTGCAGACGGAGGTTCGGGATCAGCGGGAGGAGAGTTCTCAGCCGCTATCATCACGTCACGAGGAGATTCCACACCAGGAGGAGAAATCTCTTCCGAACTAAAGCCCTCCGGTTTCTCCCAGCTGGATTCTGCTCAGGATGAGAAATCAAACCGGATTTAATCTTTTTAACAGGTTTTTCTGTACAGCTCGACATGTGAAAAAAACAGTCTGATGTTATAAGTGTATAAAGAAATGTTAAAAGTGTATATATTTTATGTTTGTACAATTAAAGATTTTACTTGAACAAACAGTGTAAACTCTCAATCAAACGCCAGAAGGACTGGACGAGTGTTCTGGCTTTACAGCGATAACAGGAGATTACAGTAACAGAGAGTGTTTAGGCTTTACAGCAGATCTAGAAGAAAGTTATTGTCCAGATAAAGTTAGTTTTGATTGATTCACTTCCGTTGTAAAGATCATTAGTTATTAATAGCGGCCGCTAACACACACCGTTCTCACAGAAAACAGAAACTGTAATGTGTTCTGGACGTTTATTCACACACACAGTGTTTGAGCTCGAGAACACACACTCTGAAACGGGTTCTGGTGCAAGCGTTGACAAATTTAGAAAAACGTTATAATCTCAGTGTAAACTTCAAAAACGTGAATCTGTGAAACGCTGACGGCGCACACATGCGTATCACGTGTTCAGTCTATAGATGTGTGTGTTTGAATATATATGTGCGCAGGAGTGTGTCTTTCTTTACTAATTGACATCACTGAATTACTTGTCCGGCTGCATAATACTGATTTTTTAGTCGTTTCCGCGCATCCATGCGAACTGGGATCATTTTGATAAGGTTTTCTCTGTACAGAGGAGAAGGAAAGAGAAGGAGGCCCGTGTGTTCAGATATCTTTGTGAATATGTTTATGAATATGTTTCTTACTCCCGGTCTCAGTGTTGTAGTAATACATATATCCATCAGGACTCACAGCCTCCATCCACGCAGCGGCTGACGGATCCTGCGCATGTAAACGTGACGTTAGATCTGTAACACACATCCTCTCACACACACACACACACACAACCCTCACACACACTCTCTCACACACACACACTCTCTCACACACCCACTCTCTCACACACACATCCTCTCACACACACACACTCACACACACACAGACTCACTCATTCACACACATCCTCTCACACACACACACACACACACACACACCCTCTCACACACACAGACACACACACACACACACACACCCTCACACACACTCTCTCACACACACACACTCTCTCACACACCCACTCTCTCACACACACACACCCTCAACACACACACACCCTCTCACACACACAGACACACACACACACACACACACACCCTCACACACACTCTCACACACACACACTCTCTCACACACACCCTCACACACACCCTCACACACACCCTCACAAAACACACACACACACACACCCTCTCACACACTCTCTCACACACACACACTCTCTCACACACACACACCCTCACACACACACACCCCTCTCACACACACACCCTCTCACACACACACACACACACACCCTCACACACACTCTCTCACACACACACACACACTCTCTCACACACCCACTCTCTCACACACACACCCTCACACACACACACACACACACACCCTCTCACCCACTCTCTCACACACACACCCTCTCACACACACACTCTCTCACACACACACACCCTCTCACACACACACACACCCTCACACACACTCTCTCACACACACACACACACTCTCTCACACACCCACTCTCTCACACACACACCCTCACACACACACACACACACACACACACAACCCTCTCACCCACTCTCTCACACACACTCTCTCACACACACACACACCCTCACGTTCACCTGCACGAGTCCCACGGCCGATGTCGACGAGCGCTCGTCCAGGAACCCGTCCGGTCTCTCCCACTGCGACTCTGAGATCAAGCACACAGTGACACTGAGAACACGGACACGCTGTGTGTGTGTGTGTGTGTGTGTGTGGTGAGACTCGTGTGTGGCGGCTCACCTCCTGTGCTGGTGTTGTAATAATACACCTGACCGTCGCCCGTGGCTCCTCCCACCCAGACATCGGGCCGGCTGCGGCTGCTGGCTCCTGACGGCACGTCTGCGGCGCGTTTTTTGTTTTTTTTCTGCGGTTTAGCAGGAGGTTCTGGTGGAGGCAAACTCACGCCTGCACACACGAGAACATCAGCTCGATCACATACGTGACCCTAAACATGTTGGAAATCAGTGTTGGGGTAGTAAAACATTACAAGTGACACGCATCATGTCATCAGATTACTTTATTCATCACATCAAAAAAGTTATGCATTTTCAAGTAACATGTATTACGTAATCAGATTACTTTGATGTAACAAGTAAAACATTACAAAAAATGTGCATTACGTTACCAGATTACTATTCTGGTTTAACGAGTTAAGTAACAAGCTACAAGTAACGTGCATCATGTAATCAGATAAAAAAAATTGTTATGAATAAAGTAATACATTACAACATGCATTAGATGATCAGATTACTTGTTTGATGTAATGAGTTAAGTAACGCAATACAAATAACGTGGATTACGTAATCAGATTACTTGTTTGATGGAAGGCATTACTTTTTATGTAATTTTAGTAATGCACATTACTTTAAGTTTATTCAATTTGCTTAAACGCTGAATTTTTTTTTTTTTTTTTTTTTAAACATCTCTTCTTCATAACAGTCACTCATGCATGTGCAGGAACAGACAAAAAGTACATAAGTAACAACATATTATTTTTAATAAAAAAAAGTTGTATAATAGGTAATATTAGAGATCTTTTATATGGCATACATCGCTCTAGGACTCAGGAAATATGTGCTCAGAATATAATCATATTTTAAAAATGTTATTAAAAGAAAACAATATCAGCTATGTCGTCGAATGCATTAAACACTTTAAAAAACGCCTGCAAGGACTCTGCCAGGAGAGAAAAAGTAACGCAAAAGTAACATATTACTTTACATGAAAAGTCAACTTTTTTAGAGAGTAACACAATATTGTAACACATTACTTCTAAAAGTAAGAGTTACGAGACCTGATGACTGAGCCGTGAGTCTCTTCAGATCCTCCTCGTACGCCTTCAGAGCCGCTTCTTCCATCGCTGCGAACTCCTTCGACATCTTCTGCTCCTGCTTGGCCTTCGCAACGCTCTTCTTCTTAATCTGTCAGGAACATCGACGGTCACATGAGCACTGCGAGCCAATCAGAGAGCGCCTCACACACTCTTATCATCACACACATGCAGCTCTGACAGCAGAAGCCAA
This sequence comes from Chrosomus eos, assembly GCA_036326025.1. Classification (NCBI taxonomy): domain Eukaryota; kingdom Metazoa; phylum Chordata; class Actinopteri; order Cypriniformes; family Leuciscidae; genus Chrosomus; species Chrosomus eos. The sequence goes on from CM070828.1 coordinate 42,630,150, forward strand.
CTCTGTTTACCAGATCATTCTACAGCGCTGTTACACTACTGATGATTAATAACAGGAAAATAACAGTCAATGATGCAAACTTCAGCAGATATGAGACAACTTCAGCTCTACAGAAGACAGTAGTGTCATTATTCAGATCAATTCAGTGTTTTGTTCTCATCCAATAAAGTGTGAATCCTCATCCTTTTACTGGGATATACGGCAATATTCACCATACAATGTGAAATGCATTGTGTCACATGATCTCATATTCCGTGTGAGTGGAATCCAGTTTTTATCCCAGAAATAATGTTATTCTGCCTATTAAATCAAATTTTGTGTTAGAACATCTCAACGTTTAAACTCGGCAATGAGATCATCTTTTTCCCCATATTGTGACGTGCATCCGAGTGAAACGCTTATTGACGAGGCACATGAACTATAAATGAATAATGAGGTTCATAAAAAAAATATTTAGAATAAATATTGCAATATCCTAAAAATAAGAATTGTACATTTTTATGCTTTAAATATAGTCAAGATTTTTTTTATTGTTTAAGTATAATTTCAACATTCTATATCATAAATATGACCTACTGTGTCATAATTTTTAGTTATGTCATAATTATACATGATTCTTTTCACCTTTTGCCACTGAGTACACACTACAGACTGAGTGCACACTACACACTGAGTACACACTACAGACTGAGAACACACTACAGACTGAGTGCACACTACACACTGAGTGCACACTACACACTGAGTGCACACTACACACTGAGTGCACACTACACTGAGTACACACTACACACTGAGTACACACTACAGACTGAGTACACACTACACACTGAGTGCACACTGAGTACACACTACACACTGAGTACACACTACAGACTGCGTGCACACTACACACTGAGTGCACACTGAGTCCACACTACAGACTGAGTCCACACTGAGTCCACACTACACACTGAGTGCACACTGAGTACACACTACACACTGAGTGCACACTGAGTACACACTACACACTGAGTACACACTGAGTACACACTACACACTGAGTGCACACTACAGACTGCGTGCACACTACACACTGAGTGCACACTACACACTGAGTGCACACTGAGTACACACTAGACACTGAGTACACACTGAGTGCACAGTACACACTGAGTACACACTACACACTGAGTCCACACTGAGTACACACTACACACTGAGTGCACACTGAGTACACACTACAGACTGCGTGCACACTACACACTGAGTGCACACTGAGTACACACTGAGTACACACTGAGTACACACTACACACTGAGTACACACACTGAGTACACACTACACACCGAGTACACACTACACACTGAGTACACACTACACACTGAGTACACACACTGAGTACACACTACACACTGAGTCCACACTACACACTGAGTCCACACTACACACTGAGTACACACACTGAGTACACACTGAGTACACACTACACACTGAGTACACACACTGAGTCCACACTGAGTACACACTGAGCCTGTCAAAATACCTACAGTTTTGGCCACTTGAGAGAGCGCGTACACGAGACAGAATGAAAGTGCGCAAAACTATCCCATGTCTTAAAAATGCCAAAGTGCAGAGCCCTCAGCGCACACTATACCCACAGAGTTTAGACCGCTTCGGAGGCTAGGTATTCGAGGCTAAGCATATCCCATCATGCATTAGGATCAGGAAACCACATGCCCTGAAATCGCTAGATGTTGAGGAACACATTCCACTGTAAGTTAAATTAATTCGATATTTCATATAATTTTGTAGTAAAATGAAGTGTTGCACATTTTACTGGTGCACAGATGAGTAGACTTTTTTTTCCAACTGCTTTTTATCACTTAATTAAAAGCACCACAATTAAAATGGTGTCTTCTGTTACATAATCCGTTTATTTTGACATGGAATGTATTGAAAATCAAAATAAAGCTCTGTAATCACTTTCGCGACACTATTAGTGTGTCCCATCGGATAATCAAAAGTTTTACACACTTGTAGTCTTCATGCCTACTTGAACACTTGTGCCAAATACAGGAAAAACATCATGCGAGTAGACAAGTGGTCAAGTGTAGAGAGCACAAGAGGGTATGTGGACAGTTCAGGACGCATATGACGTACAGCATGGTCAAAAAGGAGAGTCAGTGCACATAATCTCCGGTAGTATGCAGTACTCTCTCTAGTGTTATTGTTTCTTACCTCTGCGATTTTGGCCGCGACATTCTCTTTGTGATTCTTTCCTCTCTCGTGAAACTCGACGCTCTGCGCGAAAACACAGAAACACGTTCAGGTGTGTGTAATCTAAGTGTGTAAGAGAAGGATTAGGGTTATGGTTAGGGTTTACTCACGGGTTTGTTATCTGCGATCCAGCATTTGCAGTACTGACAGAACTTCTTCGGCTGGGATTTCCAGTAATCAGCCCTGCATTACAAACACACACACACAGAGATACCTCACTGCATTAGCGCTTCGTTTACAGTTCGAGCTCAAGAGGCGCGAGTTCGAGGAATGTCTGATCAAAATCCACGTGATTACTTACATTATGAAGGACAGAAATCTCCAATTTCTTTCCTTAAATGTACATAAATGTTTTACTCATTCTACATGCTCACTGGTGAGGAGTACTCACTGCTGTCACTTCAAAATGACGTCACTGATCGCGCGACAAACCGTGATGAAGGATTGGAAATGTAAAATTAAAATAACACTGAAAAATATGATGCTGAATGATTACTTCATAATCAACTACATTAAAACCATAAGTGGATGTCTCACTGTGCACAAACGCGCTGTGAGTGGCTGTGTGAGTATAAGACAGCGTCAGGCGCGCTCTCTCTCAGCGCCTCCCATATGGTCTAGCGGTTAGGATTCCTGGTTTTCACCCAGGCGGCCCGGGTTCGACTCCCGGTATGGGAAGACAATCTTTTTTTGATTTGCCAACATAATTCAAGTTATTCAAGTTCATCACTAATCATTTTTAGTTAGTCATAGTATTAGACTAGAGGCCTAGACGAACTACAGAAACAAGACAAAAATATGTAAACTCATAAATGTTGTTTCAGCACTGAATCATTTTCACAAATATATTCATATTGAATTCAGAAAATTTCACTATGGAATGTTTACTTTATATATCATAATATTAATTTAGCATGTCATGATTTAAATTATTACAGCACAGTCTTTCGACTTTTTGTCATAATTATGACTTAATTCAGAATTACAATTTTTGTCAATTACGACTTTTTAATGTCATAATTAAAAAGTTTTAATAATTTGTCATTTAATAACGTTTAAATAACGTCATAATTTGATTTCACTTTATTTTGGGTTAGAATAAGTTGATATATAGTTGCAAAGTTACTTATAGTCAACAGCATGTGCAAAGGGACCATCAAAATAAAGTGTTACCAAATTATGACTTAATTTATAAAAAAATTAATGTCATAATTTTTATCTCATAATTATCTCAATTTTAATTTATACTTTTTAAGTCATAATTTAGACTTTTTGTCATAATTATTACTTAATTCCGACTTTTTAATGTCATAATAAAAAAGTAATAATTTTGACAAAAACTCAAATGAGCAAAAAACTTTTGACTTAATTTATACTTTTTTGTCAATTTTGACTTTTTAATATCATAATTTATACAACTCTTCATCTCACTGTGATTTTCAATTTTTTTTTTCGTATGTGGTAGCCTATTAATGGACATAGTTCACTCAAATATGGAGAAAAAGAGTTAATCTTATGAAAGCATGAGGTGATATTCAATAATAGATTGTAAAAAAGCTCAAATCCAGAGTGAGACTCAATAAATGTTTAAATATCTGAAAGCATCATCAGAAGAGACGCGTTCATCAATACTGGTTTATCAGAGATGACATCAGTAAACCTGACACACACACACGCACACACACACACACACACACACACCACGCACACACACACACGCACGCACACACACGCACACACACACACACGCACACACACACACACGCAACACACACACACACGCACACGCAACACAGCACGCACACGCACACGCACGCACACGCACACCACACGCACACACACACACACGCACACACACACACACGCACACACCACACACACGCACGCACACGCACACACACGCACACACACACACGCACACACACACACACGCACACACACACACACACCACACACCACACACACCACACACACCACACACACACACGCACGCACACACACACGCACACACACACACACACACACGCACACACACACGCACACACACACACACGCACACACACTCAGAGCTGAAGCGTCGTTCAGGACATCTCCATTATAAAACAGAAGTTTATTTGGACTTTAAACACAGACACAGCCTTTAAAATATCAGTCATGAAGAATGATTTCAGAAGAAAACTGTGCCGCATATACAGCAACAATGTGCAAACATGGAGAAGACTCTTTTAAATATATTTTACACAATAAAATCAGAAAACAATAGAAGAAAATAAATACAATGCATAGAAATTCATCCTGAAATAATCAATGACAAAATAAACACTGACAGTGAAAGTGAAACATCAAATGAACAAGAATTATTATAAACAATAACTTAAGTCAAATACGTTTTAAAAAGGTGCAATAACTGGATTAGAGTGCATGTCGTCTGTTATCAAGTTAAAAAGGAATATTAATCATATAAACATAGTGACAATAAAGTCTTCAAACCTGTAAAGAGTTAAAAAGTGTGGAAATTTGCTTAAAATCATTTGAAATCACAAAAATATTCCAACAATCGTACAAACTCGTTGAGTTCCAGTGTTTGTTTGAGAAAGAAACGCAGCAGGAACAGCTTTAGCAGCAGGTGTTGATGATCAGTGTGTGTGTGTGTGTGTGTGTGTGTGTGTGTGTGTGAGGACTTCCTGACCAGCAGGAAGTGACCCGCCGCTCCACCTCGTGACCTCGTGACCTCAGTAACACCCGTCCCGCCAGCTCGCGTCCCGCAGCGTGGACAGGCTCCTCGGAGGCGTCAGCAAACTGACGGAGGAACATCAGGAATCATGACGTCTCCCACAGTAAAGCGCACACACAGTTATATGACACAACTCAATTATAAAGATCATGCTTTATCAGATATTCCCTGTAGTGTGTATTAGAGCTGTGTGTGACTGTAAACGCTCTGAAAGATCAAAGAAAGTTTCGGTCTCCTAAAAGAAGCGATTCTGAAACGAGTCGTCAGTAATTCAGTCTCACTTCCTGCTGATCCTGTGCAGGTTTGTAACTCATTAGCATAACGCCAGCCTGTGGTGCTGATTGGCTGAGCAGCGTCTCTTAGCTCCGCCCTCTAACACTAGTGTATCTGAGACTGGGAGAGTTTGGGTCGTGTTGTTCGTGTCGAGAAGACGCTGTTTTCTGAGATTGATACGGTAAAACCCACGCCATCGTTACTGTTCCTATCACTGTGATCAAGAGCTGAGATTCAGATATGATAATGAGCGTTTGCTTTCTGGCCAATCACAGCAGAGCAGCTCTCAGAGAGGCGGGGCTTAGAGAGACTGAATTTATGAGATTATGAGAGAATAAAGTGATTTTGATCTTGGATGAATGTAAAAGTATTGTTGGGAATTTAGAAACTTTAAAATAGCATCATATTTAACACTTTAATATTAGTTAACTAAATTAGTTAGAATGAACTAAGAATGAAAAATACTTCTAAACCATCTTAGTTAAAATTAATGTCAATATTTACGAATACATTATTCAAATTAAAAGTTGTATCTGTTAATGTTATTTAATGGACATGAGCTGACATGAACTAACAACGAACAGTTTTGTTTTTATTAACTAAGAAAAAATGATTAATAAATGAATGGGTAATGTAAATACTGTAACAAATGTATTGCTCATTGTTAGTTCATGTTAGTTAATACACTAATGTTAACTAATATACCTTATTGGTATTATTAATGCATGAATTTACTAACATTAACTAATGAAAAGTAAAGTGTAAAGTGTTCTGATTGAAGGCCAGTAACGGTGAGTAAACGCACACATTAATGCAGTGTTCATCACTCACTCTTACGCCTGCTTTTACAGCGATCTCCATTCAGGATCTCCACATGAATTATTCATAACTTACTCATTTACTAATTTTAGGTTTTACAGTTTTTACAGTCGCTAGGACACATTTCTCAATACTTAAGTCACTTTTTCTAAACTCTTCACACAGTTCTCCTAACCAACTTTCAGCTCGGCACAGCAGTTCATTTCACATTCAAAATGCACTAAAACTACCAAATCACTTCATACATATCTCAAATCAACACATTCTTCCAGAACACTAGCAAAGGTTGACAGCTAACAAACACACTTTATCACCCACAAAACAATAACATAAAAAACACTAACAACAGGCAACTTTATACAATGTTTTCCTATGTAAATGCTTTCTTTCTTCTACCTCTCTACTGTTTAGAATTCACTGCAATACTAGAATGAATCAGACATCATGCAGTTATTATATTTTATGTTTTTGGAGTAATTCCAAAGTACAACAATTTGTATACACACCATCCACCGATACAGATACAATAGGAATCAGCTGTGGTTGGTCCAATTGTTTTTATGCCATTTAATTTTTAGATTCTAAATATATTTCAATATATTACAATATTACTGTAGAAATGTTGCAAAATGCTTCAGTTTTGTATTATGTTATTGTTTTGAACTTAAGTTTAACAGTTTTGAGAACAGTGTGTAAGCATGTGCAGATTGGCCTGTCGGTACACAGAGTTTTGGCGGTTGTTGTGTCGAAGTGAGAAAAGAATTAATGTAATTTGCATTGTGCCATTGTGCATTTTGTGCCAAAGCAATGATAAATGATCCACAGATTAGCCCACATATACTTCTGTTGAGCTCACTGTGTGAAGAGTGAAGAAAAAGTGACTTAAGTATTGAGAAATGTGTCCTAGCGACTGTAAAAAACTGTAAGTTGTAAGCAGCTTCGAGGATTTGAAGATGAAGCTGGACGATGTGTGCGTTTTAGGAGTGTCACAATATATCGCAATACAAACATTCAACAATATGTATCATGGATAGTAATATATCTAGTCAGTGACAGAATGCAACCATATTTGTCTAAAATAATTCTGTATTTCAGCTTCAGAATCAGCAATATAGTTATTCTGGTGTCTCTATTGTCCTGTGCTTTGGGTTTCCAGCACAAGTCCAATCCTATTCATTTACACACACAATTTAATATCAAATTTAGCATTTTAATCAACAGAACTTTTTTTTTTTTACACATATGTCTTGGAGTATCGCAATAATATTGTTCAGTATCGTGACATGCACCAAATTGTGACATGCGGGTATCGTTACACCCCTAGTGTGTGTGTATGTGTGTGTGTGTGTGTTGTGTGTGTCTGTGTGTGTGTGTGTGTGTATGTGTCTGTGTGTATATATATATGTATATATATATATATATATATATATATATATATGTTTGTGTGTGTGTGTGTGTGTGTGTGTGTACCTGCGCACTGAAGCCGTGAGTTTGCCACGCGAGCCGCTCGCTATGAAGGAAGCGGGCCGCGGTAACCCACTGTGCGCCGGGATCTGGGAGACGGACACACACTGGGACACACACTGGGAACTGGGCGACGGACCCTTGACGGTGGGACTGACGTAAGCGGTGGCTTTGAGTGTCTGACGAGAAGAGAAGTTCCCGACGCTCTGAACACGAGCCTGCAGCTGCCCAGGAGCTGGAACTGCACACACACACACACACACACACACACACACACACACACACACACACACACACACACACACACACACACACTTTTAGCCGGTCGGGACATTACTCAAAATACTGTGATATTTTCAAATATACTGGTAACTCATTTATCATTCATATAGGAAAAAAAATATTTTCACAAGTATTTTCACAAGGCTGTGTGTGTGTGTGTGTGTGTGTGTGTGTGTGTGTGTGTGTGTGTGTGTGTGTGTGTGTGTGTGTGTGTGTGTGTGTGTGTGTGTGTGACGTACTGCAGGTCTGAAGCCGTGTCAGTGTCCCGGTCGAGTCGAAGCTCTGGCTGATCCGCAGGGTCGGGGACGCGGGAACGGCCGCCATCGGCAAACTCAGCAGGTTTGGCATACTTCTCCTCAGCTTATCTGAGGAAACATCACTTCCTGTTAGCTTTGCCAATCACCACACACACACACACACACACACACACACACACACACACACACACACACACACACACACACACACACACACACACACACACACACACACACACACACACACACACACACACACACACACACACACACAACAACATAAACATGTTCTACATCAGATTAAAGCCCAATTACATTTGATGTGCTTTAAGAGGATTGAGACGCAGCAGAAAGTGTGTGTTTGATTTAAGACGCTTAAAGACTGAACATCAGTGAGAGTTTTGAAATCTAAACAAACTGATGACATCATCGTAGCATGTGTATGCTGGACTGTGACTGGTGTTTTCAGCTTTAAAGGTGATATATTATGCCCCTATTCATGAGATGTAATATTAATCTATGGGGTCCCAGAATGAAATTTCAGCTCAAAATATTAGATTATTTATTATTGCTTGTCTAATTTGCCCCTTTTTTGGGTGTGAGCAAAAACACTCCATTTGTGTGTGTCCCTTTAAATGCAAATGAGTTTTAGCTCCGCCTCCGTTCAGAAGAGGGCGGAGTCTTTACACGAGCTTCAGAAACTCCGGCAATAACAAAACAGGCCAATCTCCCTCATCCAGAATCCCAGAATAACCAGTAGCGAGTGCAGCCTTACGGAGAGACTCAGAAGAGTTTCTGAATGTTAGTGGAGACATTTATGTAGTTGTTGTGGAGTTACACTGATCATCTCATCATCATGTTGAACTTCTACACAAGTGTCCACAGTTCCCCGACAGAACAGTTTCAGGCTTTGCTGGATCTTTTGCCATTGCGTTAGAACTTTGACATGCATGCAGAGAAAGAAGACTCACCAGAACAAAATTACTGGGTTTCACTTTTCATGTTTTCTGTATTAGTAGAAGCACCGGATTATAGCACTTAAACGACAGATTTTTATATGTCCCCGTTAATTTGCATACTGGTGTCGTTTCTTTCATGACAGTGTCAAAGCATCTCTAACGCATCATTTCCTCAGAATCTGACCTGACGTTGATCATCATAATCACCTGCGCTGCTCCTGAGTCCGTGAGGCTCGCTGGCGGGCGTCTGCGCAGGCGTGTGTGTCTGCGTCTGCGCAGGCGTGTGTGTGTGTGTCTGCGATGCGCTGGAGAGCCTCCAGTCCCTGAAGCTGCTGAAGGTGTGTGAGTGCGGCAGGGCTCCGGCGCGGCTCAGGCGCGGCTGCGGTGGCGGCATCTCACCGTAATCTTCATCCTCCTCATCCTCGTCCAGATGCGAGTCGCTGCGCTGGAAGGAGAAGCTGGAGCGCCGGCGGGTAATGGAGGAAGAAGAAGAAGAAGAGCTGGTGGCGAAGTCCTGGCGGAGACCTGAGAGGAACATCATATTTAAAACAGTTAACGGAAAAATAAGCAACAAAATAAGAAAACAGTTAAAGGTACAATATGTAGGATTTCTGCAGCAAAATATCCAAAAACCACTAGGCCAATGTTATATATTTAGTTTAGTTGATTACTTACAATATCCCAAATGTTTCCAACTATTTGTAAATCGTGAGAAAATTGTGATTTTTACCAAGGAAACGGGGCGTGTGAGCAGCGGTGAGGAGTCGCCAGTCAATGCGTCATATCCGCGTTAGCCTCGGTTTCCACCATTGTTTCCGCTCGTACTGCCACAGTAACCATGGCGACAGACGAGGACAACTGGGTTATGCCCGCTATGCCTAGCAGGACGCTCACGCTGTTGTTGTTTTGTTCAAACATTATGGACCATGACAGGCAGACTAAAAGAGACTAAAATGAAGATCAACATGTTTCGAGATGCGAGAGCTCCACGTCCACGACTAACTTCCACACGACAGAGACGCGAGTGTTGATGTACTTTATTAGACAGGAGAGCAAATGTACATAAAACTAATCAATGTTATTTAGTTCAACATGATGAAATGTTAGATTATGATCTGTATGTTATTCTAATGTTGATCTAGCTTACTTAGTCTCATACAGCCAAAAACAACCCAACTAACAACATTCAACACACTCAAATGCGTTTAGTGTGATAGTGTAACTGTTAGAGCGAGTGAAACAGCGCTGCGTTACCTCAAGCTTCATTCCTCTAATAAACTGACCTGTGTGAGTATTAATTCAGCACTTGTGTGTAGTTGGGTAGAATGAAATGTCCTTATTCCTTTATATCCGCGGGACTGGCGTTGCGTGTGGCGCTGGTGTACGTCTAGCAATCGCTCCTGCTTCACCACAGTCATGATAAACACATCAGTGTATTCACTCATCCATAAAAGATCCATCAGCTCGACGACAAGATCCATAATTACGCTTAATGCGGAATATACGTCATCAATATACGCCGCTGTTATTGTAAGAGGCTAGCGACCCCTGGTGGAGAAAAATCCTGCGTATTGTACCTTTAAATAAGAAGATATATTT
>CM070828.1:42645795-42695795 GCA_036326025.1 Chrosomus eos
TGACCCCCGCTGAGTTGACTGACTCCACCGCTGACTTGACTGACTACCGCTGACTTGACTGACCCCCGCTGACTTGACTGACTCCCGCTGACTTGACCCCCGCTGACTTGACTGACTTTCCCACTGACTTGACTTGACTGACCCCCGCTGACTTGACTGACTCCCACTGACTTGACTGACTCCCACTGACTTGACTTGACTGACTCCCGCTTACTTGACTGACTCACACTGACTTGACTGACTCACACTGACTTGACTTGACTTGACTGACTCCCGCTGACTTGACTTGACTGACCCACGCTGACTTGACTTGACTGACTCCCGCTGACTTGACTAACCCCCGTTGACTTGACTAACCCCCGTTGACTTGACTTGACTGACCCCCGTTGACTTGACTTGACTGACTCCCGCTGACTTGACTGACTCCCGCTGACTTGACTTGACTGACTTCCGCTGACTTGACTGAACCCCGCTAACTTGACTGACTCCCGCTGACTTGAGTTGACTGACTCCCGCTGACTTGACTGACCCCCGCTGACTTGACTGACTCCCGCTGACTTGACTTGACTGACTCCCGCTGACTTGACTGACTCACACTGACTTGACTGACTCACACTGACTTGACTTGACTTGACTGACCCCGCTGACTTGACTTGACTGACCCCCGCTGACCCTCGCTGACTTGACTGACCCCCGCTGACTTGACTGACTCCCCGCTGACTTGACTTGACTGACTCCCGCTGACTTGACTTGACTGTCCCCCGCTGACTTGACTGACTCCCACTGACTTGACTGACTCCCACTGACTTGACTTGACTGACCCCCGCTGACTTGACTGACCCCCGCTGACTTGACTTGACTGACTCCCGCTGACTTGACTGACCCCTGCTGACTTGAATTGACTGACTCCAGCTGACCCCCGCTGACTCCCGTTGAGCCCCGCTGACTCCTGTTGACTCCCGCTGACTTGACTGACTCCTGTTGATCCCCGCTGACTTGACTTGACAGACCCCCGCTGACTCCCGTTGACCTCCGCTGACTCCCGTTGACCTCCGCTGACTCCCGTTGACCTCCGCTGACTCCCGTTGACCTCCGCTGACTCCCGTTGACCTCCGCTGACTCCGTTGAGCCCCACTGACTCCGTTGAGCCCCGCTGACTCCTGTTGACTCCCGCTGATTTGACTGACTCCTGTTGACCCCCGCTGACTTGACTTGACAGACCCCCCTGACTCCCGTTGACTCCGCTGACTCCCGTTGACCCCGCTGACTTACTTGTATGACCCCCGCTGACTCCCGTTGACCCCGCTGACTCTGTTGACCCCGCTGACTTGACTTGACAGACCCCGCAGACCTTGACTTGCTGACTCCCGCTGACTTGACTTAACCCGTTGACTTGACTACCCCCGTGACTTACTTGACTGACCCCCGTTGACTTGACTTGATGACCCTGACTCCCGCTGACTTGACTTGACTGACTCCCGTTGACCCTGACTTGACTGACTCCCGCTGACTTGACTGATCTGACCCCGCTGACTTAACTTGACTGACTCCCGCTGACTGTTGACGACTCCCGCTGACTTGATTTGAATGACTCCCCACTGACCCTTGATGCTCACTTGAACATTGGTTGTGACATAGAACCCCGAGCATCTTGACTGAGCTCCCACTGATTGACTGATCGAGAACTCCCGACACCATTGCAGAGCGTTAATGAGCCCCCGCGAGCACTAGATGAGATCTGAACTATAGACTGGATGACCACTGATGAAAGTGACATGATGTGATTGAGAATGACACGTGACGTGACTGACTGACTCGGACTGATGATGACATCAGAGACTGAGAGTGACTCCAGCTGTTGTCAACCTGACAGTTTACACTTGACTTGGAAACTGCATAATCACCTGTAAGCACTTTCAATCCCACAAGTAACTTGTAAAGTGTGACTGAACTCGGTAGCACTTGAAATAACTGACCACTGCAATTTTCCTTCCTACTAACAGTCTGTGGATCAAACACAGTAAACTTGATCTTCTCTAGCGTTTGACTTGTTACGGAACCCCAGTTTGACGTTAGAATTAACTGACTCCCGCTGACTTGACTGACTCCCGCTGACTTAACTTGACTGACTCCCGCTGACTTGACTGAACCCCGCTAACTTGACTGACTCCCGCTGACTTGACTTGACTGACTCCCGCTGACTTGACTGACCCCCGCTGACTTGACTGACTCCCGCTGACTTGACTTGACTGACTCCCGCTGACTTGACTGACTCACACTGACTTGACTGACTCACACTGACTTGACTTGACTTGACTGACCCCCGCTGACTTGACTTGACTGACCCCCGCTGACCCTCGCTGACTTGACTGACCCCCGCTGACTTGACTGACTCCCGCTGACTTGACTTGACTGACTCCCGCTGACTTGACTTGACTGACCCCCGCTGACTTGACTGACTCCCACTGACTTGACTTGACTGACCCCCGCTGACTTGACTGACTCCCACTGACTTGACTGACTCCCACTGACTTGACTTGACTGACTCCCGCTTACTTGACTGACTCACACTGACTTGACTGACTCACACTGACTTGACTTGACTTGACTGACTCCCGCTGACTTGACTTGACTGACCCACGCTGACTTGACTTGACTGACTCCCGCTGACTTGACTAACCCCGTTGACTTGACTAACCCCCGTTGACTTGACTTGACTGACCCCCGTTGACTTGACTTGACTGACTCCCGCTGACTTGACTGACTCCCGCTACTTGACTTGACTGACTTCCGCTGACTTGACTGAACCCCGCTAACTTGACTGACTCCCGCTGACTTGAGTTGACTGACTCCCGCTGACTTGACTGACCCCGCTGACTTGACTGACTCCCGCTGACTTGACTTGACTGACTCCCGCTGACTTGACTGACTCACACTGACTTGACTGACTCACACTGACTTGACTTGACTTGACTGACCCCCGCTGACTTGACTTGACTGACCCCCGCTGACCCTCGCTGACTTGACTGACCCCCGCTGACTTGACTGACTCCCGCTGACTTGACTTGACTGACTCCCGCTGACTTGACTTGACTGTCCCCCGCTGACTTGACTGACTCCCACTGACTTGACTGACTCCCACTGACTTGACTTGACTGACCCCCGCTGACTTGACTGACCCCCGCTGACTTGACTTGACTGACTCCCGCTGACTTGACTGACCCCTGCTGACTTGAATTGACTGACTCCAGCTGACCCCCGCTGACTCCCGTTGAGCCCGCTGACTCCTGTTGACTCCCGCTGACTTGACTGACTCCTGTTGATCCCCGCTGACTTGACTTGACAGACCCACGCTGACTCCCGTTGACCTCCGCTGACTCCCGTTGACCTCCGCTGACTCCCGTTGACCTCCGCTGACTCCCGTTGACCTCCGCTGACTCCCGTTGACCTCCGCTGACTCCCGTTGAGCCCCACTGACTCCCGTTGAGCCCCGCTGACTCCTGTTGACTCCCGCTGATTTGACTGACTCCTGTTGACCCCCGCTGACTTGACTTGACAGACCCCCACTGACTCCCGTTGACCTCCGCTGACTCCGTTGACCTCCGCTGACTCCTGTTGACCCCCGCTGACTCCCGTTGAGCCCCGCTGACTCCTGTTGACCCTGCTGACTTGACTTGACAGACCCCCGCTGACTCCCGTTGAGCTCCGCTGACTCCCGTTGACCCCGCTGACTTAACTTGACTGACCCCCGCTGACTCCCGTTGACCCCCCCTGACTTGACTTGACTGACCCCCGTTGACCCCGCTGACTTGACTTGACTGACCCCCGTTGACCCCCGCTGCGTTGACTGACTCCCGCTGACTTGACTGACTCCTGTTGACCCCCGCTGATTTAACTTGACTGACCCCGCTGACTCCCGTTGACCCCCGCTGACTTGATTTGAATGACCCCCACTGACCGTTGTGTGTGCATTGAACATTTTGGTTGTGTGGACAAAGAACCTACCAGAGTCCAGTCTTTGGCTGAGCGAGTGTCCAGCGGTTTCCAGCTGATCGAGAACGTGCCGACACCATTGCAGAGCGTTAAGAGCCGCGGCAGAGCACAGATGAGATCTGGGAGACACATAGAGCCTGGAGAGAGAGAGAGAGAGAGAGAGAGAGAGAGAGAGAGAGAGAGAGAGAGAGAGAGAGAGAGAGAGAGAGAGAGAGAGAGAGAGAGACTAGCTGTGTGTCCACAACGCTGACAGTTTAACTAATGTTGGAATACTGCATAAATCATCTGTGAATAAAGCAGCGTTTCAATCCCATGTGTTCAAGAAAATAAAATTGTAAAATTGTGTGTAAAACTGTGAAATTGGAGCAAAATATCAGTAATAAACTGTACGTTTCTGCAATTTTCCCTCCATCATAAACGAGTGTGTGTGGAGCGTCAGAAACACAGTAAACGCTGTCGTGTTCTCTAGCGTTCTGATGCTGGTGTTCGGGAACACACTAGTGTGTGTGTGAGACGCTGCTGGAGGAATTAAACACAATCATTCTGAACACACACTTCTACTCCGGCGTTTCAGAACACCAAACCAGCATTAGAGACGCTGCGACACCATTGGTCCACTGGTTACTGCAGTTATCCAATCACAGCTGACGCTGAGCCAAAGTCCCATGAGGTTTATTGAGGGATTTATTCAGTAAATGTGTTTCCATCATAGTTTATGCGCATGTCTTCTTATCAGATTTTCAGCATGTGTTTTTTATGCTCATCTCACTGTTTCCATCCAGTGTTTTTTATGCAACATCCCGAAATGAGCATAAAATCGGTGTATAGAAACACAGCTCATGACATACAGACCAAACACACTCGTTTGATTCCTTCACACACACACACACACACACACACACACACGTCAGCATGAGATGTTTTCATCTGAAGGTTTCATTGTGAATATGAACCTCGACAGTCAAGCTTTATACAGAATTGTTCAAAGCATTACAAAGCTTCACAGTAATAAACAGTAAAATAACGGAATCAAACTACATCAAATATGAGGCGAATTCAAATAGTTCTCTACAGAAGATAATTCAGTTCAAGAGTCGATGTTGCACAAGTCGAATATAAAGCGACAGTAAGTCTGTAATCTTCACTCACAGGATTTAACGTTTGTGACCCATGATGCATCGTTAATCAGACGGAGCTTAATCGGCTTCTTAATTACTCCGTTTCCAAGTTTAGCTCCTCCTGTGTTCACTTCATCTACATAAAGACTGAAGAAACCGTCATGCACATCATGTGACTGAACTGAGTTCATCTGAATAATGACTATATTTTCTGTCATAATCATTTGTTAACAAACAAGTATTCATTACTTCAATGAGATCATTGTTTCTGCCTTAAATTATTACATTGTTTAAATTAAAAAAATATTTCTGTAAAGCTGCTGTGAAACGATGTGTTTCTGTAGAAATAAATGTGAACTGAATCTTTTGTCTTCTGTAGAGCTGCTTTACACTGAATCTGGGTCTCATATCTGATTGTTTGATTGTGTTGTTTTCCTGTTTATCACTGTAAAACACACACACACACACACACACACACACACACGCCTGATGAAGAGCCGATGGTCCTGAGGTTCATGAGGAGAACACCTGATCGCTTCTCTCTCTCTCTCTCTCTCTCTCTCTCTCTCTCTCTCTCTCTCTCTCTCTCTCACACACACACACACACTTCTGCTGATGGACCATCAAGCTCACGACGAGCTTCTTCTCCTGCAGGATCTCAGAACAACATCACAATCCAAACCTGGAACTGAGAGAATCTGGTTCATCTGTCATCTCCACATCTCCTCATGCTGGTGACTATCTAGGGCAGTGTGTGGTGTGTGTGTGTGTGTGTGTGTGTGTGTGTGTGTGTGTTGTGTGTGTGTGTGTGTGTGTGTGTGTGTGTGTGTGTGTGTGTGTGTGTGGTGTGTGTGTGTGTGTCGAGACAAGACAATTGTTACACTCCAAATCTTTCAGTCAGCATTGAGATCACAGTGGACTGACCCAGATCATAACAGTATAACATTTATGAATGTATGCATTTAGCAGTGATGAAGATAAAGAAGTTTCAGTGTGTGATGATGATGATGATGATGATGATGATAACACACAATGGATTCTCACCAGGTCTCCTCGGACTCGCCGCTCGGACTCACGGTCTCCAGATCCAGAAGCATCAGCTCGTCCAGGAGCGCGCGCGGCTTTTCTTCTTCTTCTTCTTCTTCATCATCATCATCATCATCCGCGGAGGAATGCGTCCGGAAATACGGGAACGGACACGCGCGGCTCGGGCACGCCGGGGAGGGTGGCGCGATGTTCGCTCGCGTCCGCAGCCGCGCGTTCTGCCGCTCCAGTTTCCGCACGAGCTCCTGCAGTTTCTTCACCTCCTGCTCGGCGCGAACATCATCCATCATCTTCATCATCATCTTCATCACCCGCGCGCTCACCGGTGAAGAAGACTCACCGATGGAGGAGCGCGTGGGATCGAGAAGCGCAAACCCGCGAGACGCTCCACCAATCAGCGACGAGGAGCGCGAGACTGTCACGCTCTCTCCAGCCAGCTCTTCTCTCTCACACACACACACACACACACACACACCTCTCTCTCTCTCTCTCTCTCTCTCTCTCTCTCTCTCTCTCTCTCTCTCTCTCAATTCAATTCAATTCAATTCAATTCAAATTGCTTTATTGGCATGACTGTACATATTACAATATTGCCAAAGCTTAGAACACATGTCTCTCTCTCTCTCTCTGCGCATGTGCGAGTGTGGTAGGGCGTGTTAGTTAGAGTGAGAATCTCGTGCTGGTTAGAGTGAGCGCGGAATTTGAGTATTTTGAAAGTATTTTCCTATTTCTCTTTTCCTCCTTTTATGGTCTTCTTTCTCTTTAGATTTAAGCTTACTAAGTATTAAAGCCGCTCGCGGCTTTTGTCGCGCGTCGGTATGGCTTCTGAAGTTCGGCAGGGAGGCTCGCTCCTGTCGATGCATAATGGTTGCAGGTGTGTGCCTGATATCGCCGTGAGCGTGGAGGATGTTCTCGTGGTGGTGGGAGGAATGATAGGTTTCGATAATATTCTCTCAGCATCGCGTATGAACAAAGCTGTTATCGTGTTTTTAAAGGGTATCTATCATGGAATTTTGAAAATTACCTTTCATGTAGTGTGTAACATAGATCTAAGTGAACAAAAACATCCTGCAAAGTTTTAAATATGAAAGTTCACCGTATACAAAGTTATTGTCTCTCAAAAGTAAGAGTCGACTCTGAGTCGCTGATATGAATCGATAGACGAACGATGCATTTTCTCTTACTTTCGTTTGTCACTTGTACAAGTTATTTGATTTCGACACGCCCACTCAGTGCGCGCGCCGAGCAGACAGAGAAACCTGACAACAACATGTCGAGGAGACTCTGTTCTGAAGTGCGAATCAAAAGCAAACTTTTTTTTTCACTGCCCAGGGACAAGCATGTGAAGACTCAGTGGCTAGAGTTTATATTTACAACTATACCACACAAGTATAGCCCAACCTTGAGCTGTGTTCACGTTCTTTTAATGACGATCGCTTCACAAACACAAATGCTTTCAAGTGTGGATTCGCGAGTCGCCTGATACTGAAGGAACGTTCAATACCAAGTTTATTTGGATCAGCTTCCTCCTCTGAATCACAACCTGTAAGTACTATTAATAATTGTTGCTTTTATGTGTGTGTGTGTGTGTGTGTGTGTGTGTGTGTGTGCGCGCGTGTGTGTGTGAGAGAGTGAGAGTTACGCTCAGCAGCTTCTAGGTCTCCAATGTCATTTTTTTTGTTTTTTGAAATATGTGAAATTATGTGAAGCGTATTGTAGTACTGCAGTGCTTTATCAATATGTTTAAACTTTGGGCTAACGCAAAATATAACTGACTGCGTCATCTGACCAATCACCGCCGATTAGCGTCACGCAAAGGAGGGGTTTGGACAAATGAGTCGTCAAACGAATCATTAGGGAGTCGGTGAGCAAATCAGGTAAAAATAAATGCATATTATAAGACAACAAAAGTGTTTTTTGTCATTGCATGCATGTAAAACTGTTGTTGGGGACTCCCAGAACATTAGCCTATTAGGAACATTTTAAATGCCATAATAGGTACCCTTTAAAAACAGAGCAGTTAGTTAATCAGGTGAGTGAGAATGGATTATGGATTAAGGAAACCTTTGTGCCCGTTACTCCTTTAACGGCTCCGGCAACTAAAGTCCAACGTCCCTTTTGTCTCAAATGACGCGATTGTTAAGAGTTAACCTGCTACGGTAAAATCGCAAGTCCTGTTAACCCTTGTGCATCAATTTAAAAAAGTTACACATAGCCAAATAGAGGACAAAAATGTCCGTGTCCAAAAACTGTCATAAAAATATTATAGATTTATATTTTTTTCCACTTTCACTGACATCATTTTTTTAACCAGCATCAGCTCTAATCATAATGACCAAACATTCATTAATTTTCAGAATTTTAACCCTTAAAATGCTGGTTTGTTTACATAATGCCACTGTTGTTTTTTCATGAAAAAAATAAAAATATGAATTATTTTCAATTTACTAAATTCTAAGCAGAATTTTTTTTCTTTGATTATTACAGCTTTGGATATGTCAATGATTAACAACAATATTAATTTTGATGCATTAACATTTTTTATGCAGTCTCAGATTTATAAAAAAATTACCACTCGGGTCAAAAAAGGACAAAAATGTCCATGTCAAAAAAGTGACAAAAATATTATAGATTAATATTTTTTTCCACTTTCACTGACTGAGATTTTTTACTAGCATCAGCTATAATCATAATTACCAAACATTCATTTATTTTCAGAATTTTAACCCTTTAAATGCTGGTTTCTTTACATAATGCCACTGTTGATGTTTATACAAATTATAATAATAATCATAATTTTCTACATACTAAATTCTAAGCTGAATTTTTTTTCTTTAAATATTACAGCCTTGGATATGTCAATGATTAACAACAATATTAATTTTGATGCATTAACATTTTTTATGCAGTCTCAGATTTAAAAAAAAATTACCACTCGGGTCCATAAAGGACAAAAATTTCCATGTCAAAAAAGTGTCATAAAAATATTATAGATTCATATTTTTTTCCACTTTCACTGACTGAGATTTTTTTACTAGCATCAGCTCTAATCATAATTACCAAACATTCATTTATTTTCAGAATTTTAACCCTTTAAATGCTGGTTTCTTTACATAATGTCACTGTTGATGTTTATACAAATTATAATAATAATCATAATTTTCTACATACTAAATTCTAAGCTGATTTTTTTTTCTTTAAATATTACAGCCTTGGATATGTCAATGATTAACAACAATATTAATTTTGATGCATTAATTTTTTTTATGCAGTCGCAGATAAATAAAAAAATTACCACTCAGGTCCATAAAGGACAAAAATGTCCATGTCAAAAAAGTGTCATAAAAATATTATAGATTAATATTTTTTTCCACTTTCACTGACTTAGATTTTTTACTAGCATCAGCTCTAATCATAATTACCAAACAGTCATTAATTTTCAGAATTTTAACCCTTTAAACGCTGGTTTATTTACATAATACCACTTTTGTTTTTATAAAAAATTATAATAATAATAATAATACAAATATTACATAACTAAATGCTAAGCAGGTTTTTCTTTAAATATTACAGCCTTGGATATATCACTGGTTAACAACAACATTAATTTTGATGCATTCATATTTTTATGCAGTATCAGATAAAAAAAATAAAAACAAATACCACTCAGGCCCAAGTCACTCAGGCCCAAGTCAAATCATTGATTTATTACTCCTATTATCCTCCAAAGTTTTTACTTTTTTGATAGAATATACCTTATTTTGCTCTATAAATAAAGCAAAAGTACAAGATCACTTTGAACAAGAACTGAAGTCAACTCTTCATCCTCACTTTCACATGTGTTCACTAGATCCAGAGCTTCCCTTGCTGTGAAACGTGTCTTCATCTTGCAAACAATGAAATGACAAGGCCCTCAAGCATCACATTTTTATAGGTTTGGCTGTGAGAGCACTTGTGTCAACAAAAATCTACCAGACAAAACAATCACCATTTTCTCGAGGTGAAAACATAAAAAATAATCACTTTTGATTTATGCAAGGTGTTGTGGGGCCTCTACATCAAAATCAAGCTCACCTTTTACCTTTGAATAAAAACAAAAACAAATGAAAAAGTGCAAGCAAGTAATAAGAAATGTGTTTAAATGAAAAAAAGTAACTTCAGTAACTTTTTGACCTTTTCAGTTTTCACATGCAGGGTCTGTGACTCTGCCAAGGGTATGACTCATTTACATGGGGTGGGATTTGTGTTTTCCAGTACAATATAATTTCTTTCTTTCAAAATGTTCACACACACACACCTAAAATTTTCAGTACACACATACTAACCACACTCTGACAACCATACCAACACACCCACACAATTATAGCTTCATAATTTATCTAATTGTCTCTATAATATGCATAAGCCGAAAACAGCAGAAAACAACAATAAAGTGATAATTTGCTTTATATGCCAAACCTGAAAAAATGGCACCATCTGATAAAAAATAGTAAAAATTTAAATTTTGAAGCCTTGCCAACAGAATGAAAGCCTGTTAAGAAAGATTGCATCATTTTATAGTTGAATGGCACTGGGATTAAAAATCGCAGTTTTAATGGGTTTCAATGGGGACATTTTTGTCCAAAAGGCGCTAATTCAATTCAATTTCAATTCAAGTTTATTTGTATAGCGCTTTTCACAATACACATTGTCTCAAAGCAGCTTTACAGAAAGTGCATTTCAGAAATGTACAAAGAAAAATACAGTTAGTTAATCATGTATAAATTTAGGCATAACATATCGCCGGTGTTTAGTCGTCTCTTCACAGGCGTCGAGTCGTCTCTCCACAGGCGTTTAGTCGTCTCTCCACCGGCGTTTAGTCGTCTCTCCACAGGTGTTGGGGCATCTGAAGTCTCCGTGAGAGGCTGGATACAAACCGGAGCTGACGAACGCTATTTACCTCGACTAGCGTCCCGAGATAACAGCAGAAAGACAGATGGGAAATAATTAGCATAGCTGATGTTCATAATATTAATGCATTCGAACTGATTCAGCAGCAGTATAAAAGGTAAGCATTAAGTGCTTGGTTAAAGAGATGCGTCTTTAATCTAGTTTTAAACTGGGACAGCGAGTCTGAGTCTCGAATAATATCAGGAAGGCTATTCCAGAGTTTAGGAGATAAATGTGAGAACGCCCTCCCTCCTATAGTAGACTTAGATATCCTAGGAATGACCAGAAGCCTCGAATTTTGTGATCTTAAAGAGCGCGATGGATTGTAGGGCGATAGAAGGTCTGTTAAATACACAGGAGCTAAACCATTTAGAGCTTTATAGGTCAATAGTAATACTTTGTAATTGATACGGAACTTAATAGGTAACCAGTGTAGAGATGATAAAATTGGTGTTATATGATCATATTTTCTTGATCTAGTAAGAACTCTAGCGGCTGCATTTTGCACTAACTGTAGCTTGTTTATTGAGGATGCAGGACAACCAGCTAATAAAGCATTACAGTAATCTAGTCTCGAGGTCATGAATGCATGAACTAACTTTTCTGCATCTGAAACAGATAGCATGTTACGTAGCTTAGCAATGTTTCTAAGGTGGAAAAAGGCTGTTCTTGTAACATATGATATATGATTTTCGAAAGTCAAGTTGCGGTCTAGTATAACACCCAGGTCTTTTACTGTAGTGGATAAAGTAACAGGACATCCTTCTAAATTAAAGTTGTATTGTAAGGGATTTTGTGGGTAGTTTTTTGGACCAATAAGTAATACCTCCGTTTTATCTGAATTTAATAGCAGGAAATTACACGTCATCCAGCATTTTATATCTTTTAGACACTCTGTCAAGTACCGGGGTAAAGTTAGTTTTGTTTTCGATATTCCCCAGACATTCGCTGAAAAATGGCAATACCTCCTAAACGACTTGGCCAAAAAATATTTAAACCCTATTGCCGCTAAAAAGGCAAGGCTAAAAATGTTTCACAAGCTTAATTTTCCGTATTTTCGCTATATATAATAAGCACTGCCCCTCAAAAGCCGCCGCAATGTGAATTTCGCCGGGAAAGCTCGCTCTAGACGGAGATGAGAGTAAGGGACCGTGGGGAAAGTGCACTTTTTCTTCGTTTTTAAGGAAAACGCAGTGTGTGTTTTTGTAATGGTTTTTTGATTTTAAAGGGCCTATTGACATGAGACCAGTCCAGTTTGGTAGGGGGCCTCAGTGGGCATCTTTAACAACCTCTCCTTTACTCCTACTGGCTGAAAAGGGTATCACATGTCCAAAATTAACATTCTTTTTGTAATAGCTTTGTCCAGCAGTTAGACAGAGACATCAAACCAGTGTCATTCAGTAGAGGAGGACAGTGGACAACTTTCACAACCTTTATTTTTACCCCTACTGCTCTACTTTCACCCCTACTGGCTGAAATCGGTATTGCATGTCCAAAATTAACATTCTTTTTGTAATAGCTTTGTCCAACAGTGAGACAGAGACATCAAACCAGTGTCATTCAGTAGAGGAGGACAGAGGACAACTTTCACAACCTCTATTTTTACCCCTACTGCTCTACTTTCACCCCTACTGGCGGAAACCGGTATTGCATGTCCAAAATTAACATTCTTTTTGTAATAGCTTTGTCCAACAGTGAGACAGAGACATCAAACCAGTGTCATTCAGTAGAGGAGGACAGAGGACAACTTTCACAACCTCTATTTTTACCCCTACTGCTCTATTGTTATCCCTACTGGCGGAAATCGGTATTGCATGTCCAAAATTAACATTCTTTTTGTAATAGCTTTGTCCAACAGTGAGACAGAGACATCAAACCAGTGTCATTAAGTAGAGGAGGACAGGGGACAACTTTCACAACCTCAAATTTTTACCCCTACTGCTCTATTGTTATCCCTACTGGCGGAAATCGGTATTGCATGTCCAAAATTAACATTCTTTTTGTAATAGCTTTGTCCAACAGTGAGCCAGAGACATCAAACCAGTGTCATTAAGTAGAGGAGGACAGGGGACAACTTTCACAACCTCAAATTTTTACCCCTACTGCTCTATTGTTATCCCTACTGGCGGAAATCGGTATTGCATGTCCAAAATTAACATTCTTTTTGTAATAGCTTTGTCCAACAGTGAGACAGAGACATCAAACCAGTGTCATTCAGTAGAGGAGGACAGAGGACAACTTTCACAACCTCTATTTTTACCCCTACTGCTCTATTGTTATCCCTACTGGCGGAAATCGGTATTGCATGTCCAAAATTAACATTCTTTTTGTAATAGCTTTGTCCAACAGTGAGACAGAGACATCAAACCAGTGTCATTAAGTAGAGGAGGACAGGGGACAACTTTCACAACCTATATTTTTACCCATACTGCTCTATTGTTATCCCTACTGGCGGAAATCGGTATTGCATGTCCAAAATTAACATTCTTTTTGTAATAGCTTTGTCCAACAGTGAGACAGAGACATCAAACCAGTGTCATTAAGTAGAGGAGGACAGGGGACAACTTTCACAACCTCTATTTTTACCCATACTGCTCCACTTTCACCCCTACTGGCGGAAATCGGTATTGCATCTCCAAAATTAACATTCTTTTTGTAATAGCTTTGTTCAACAGTGAGACAGAGACATCAAACCAGTGTCATTAAGTAGAGGAGGACAGGGGACAACTTTCACAACCTATATTTTTACCCATACTGCTCTATTGTTATCCCTACTGGCGGAAATCGGTATTGCATGTCCAAAATTAACATTCTTTTTGTAATAGCTTTGTCCAACAGTGAGACAGAGACATCAAACCAGTGTCATTCAGTAGAGGAGGACAGAGGACAACTTTCACAACCTCTATTTTTACCCCTACTGCTCTATTGTTATCCCTACTGGTGGAAATTGGTAGTGCATCTCCAAAATTAACATTCTTTTTGTAATAGCTTTGTCCAACAGTGAGACAGAGACATCAAACCAGTGTCATTCAGTAGAGGAGGACAGAGGACAACTTTCACAACCTCTATTTTTACCCCTACTGCTCTATTGTTATCCCTACTGGCGGAAATCGGTATTGCATGTCCAAAATTAACATTCTTTTTGTAATAGCTTTGTCCAACAGTGAGACAGAGACATCAAACCAGTGTCACTCAGTAGAGGAGGACAGGGACAACTTTCACAACCTCTATTTTTACCCATACTGCTCTATTTTATCCCTACTGGTGGAAATGGTATTGCATCTCCAAAATTAACATTCTTTTTGTAATAGCTTTGTCCAACAGTGAGACAGAGACATCAAACCAGTGTCATTCAGTAGAGGAGGACAGAGGACAACTTTCACAACCTCTATTTTTACCCATACTGCTCTACTTTCACCCATACTGGTGGAAATCGGTATTGCATGCCCAAAAATAACATTCTTTTTGTAATAGCTTTGTCCAACTGAGTGAGACAGAGACAGCAAACCAGTGTCATTAAGTAGAGGAGGACAGGGACAACTTTCACAACCTCTATTTTTACCCATACTGCTCCACTTTCACCCTACTGGTGGAAATCGGTATTGCATCTCCAAAATTAACATTCTTTTTGTAATAGCTTTGTCCAACAGTGAGACAGAGACATCAAACCAGTGTCATTAAGTAGAGGAGGACAGGGACAACTTTCACAACCTCTATTTTTACCCATACTGCTCTATTGTTATCCCTACTGGGGAAATTGGTAGTGCATCTCCAAAATTAACATTCTTTTTGTAATAGCTTTGTCCAACAGTGAGACAGAGACATCAAACCAGTGTCATTCAGTAGAGGAGGACAGAGGACAACTTTCAAAACCTCTATTTTTACCCATACTGCTCTATTGTTATCCCTACTGGCGGAAATTCGGTATGCATGTCCAAAATTAACATTCTTTTTGTAATAGCTTTGTCCAACAGTGAGACAGAGACATCAAACCAGTGTCACTCAGTAGAGGAGGACAGAGGGACAACTTTCACAACCTCTATTTTTACCCATACTGCTCTATTGTTATCCCTACTGGTGGAAATTGGTAGTTGCATCTCCAAAATTAACATTCTTTTTGTAATAGCTTTGTCCAACAGTGAGACAGAGACATCAAACCAGTGTCATTAAGTAGAGGAGGACAGGGGACAACTTTCACAACCTCTATTTTTACACCAAACTTCTCTACTTTCACCCCTACTGGCTGAAATCGGTATTGCATGTTAAAAATTAACCCTTTTTTTTGTAATAGCTTTGTCCAACAGTGAGACAGAGACATCAAACCAGTGTCATTAAGTAGAGGAGGACAGGGGACAACTTTCACAACCTCTATTTTTACCCAAACTCTCTACTTTCACCCCTGCTGGCGGAAATCGGTATTGCATGTTAAAAATGAACACTTTTTTTGTAATAGCTTTGTCCAACAGTGAGACAGAGCATCAAACCAGTGTCATTAAGTAGAAAAGGACAGGAGACAACTTTCACAACCTCTATTTTTATACCATTCTCTACTTTCACCCATACTGGTGGAAATCGGTATTGCATGCCCAAAAATAACATTCTTTTTGTAATAGCTTTGTCCATGAGTGAGACAGAGACAGCAAACCAGTGTCATTAAGTAGAGGAGGACAGGGGACAACTTTCACAACCTTTTTTTACCCATACTTCTCTACTTTAACCCTACTGGTGGAAATTGTATTGCATGTCCAAAATTAACATTCTTTTTGTAATAGCTTTGTCCATCAGTGAGACTGAGACATAAAACCAGTGTCATTCAGTAGAGGAGGACAGGGGACAACTTTCACAACCTCTATTTTTACCCATACTGCTCTATTTGTTATCCCTACTGGCGGAAATCGGTATTGCATGTCCAAAATTAACATTCTTTTTGTAATAGCTTTGTCCAACAGTGAGACAGAGACATCAAACCAGTGTCATTCAGTAGAGGAGGACAGGGGACAACTTTCACAACCTCAAATTTATACCCCTACTGCTCTATTTTCACCCCTACTGGCGGAAATCGGTATTGCATGTTCAAAATTAACATTCTTTTTGTGATAGCTTTGTCCAGCAGTGAGACAGAGACAGCAAACCAATGTCATTCAGTAGAGGAGGACAGGGGACAACTTTCACAACCTATATTTTTACCCATACTGCTCCATTTTCACCCCTACTGGGAGAAATCGGTAATGCATGTTTAAAATGAACATTCTTTTTGTGATAGCTTTGTCCAACAGCAAGACAGAGACATCAAACCAGTGTCATTCAGTAGAGGAGGACAGGGGACAACTTTCACAACCTCAAATTTATATCCCTACTGCTCTATTTTCACCCCTACTGGCGGAAATCGGTATTGCATGTTTAAAATGAACATTCTTTTTGTGATAGCTTTGTCCAGCAGTGAGACAGAGACATCAAACCTGTGTCATTTTACAGGAAAGCTGCTTTAAACAGTCAGTATATATATATATAATATATATATATATATATATATATATATATATATATATATATATATATATATATATATATATATATATATATATATATATATATACTGTTATATATAAAAGTCCGAGATTTCACCCAAAAAAAGTTCAGGACAACAGCCATATTGACAGAACTCGTGTTTATGCAAATTGGAGGAGACTGAACAAAATGATCAAACAACATAAAACATAAAAAATAAAATAAAAAAAAACATAAAAGAGTAAACAATTTTTTGTACATGTACAATTTCAACCGTTTTGGTATTTTTTATCTACAGAATGCACACAACCACATAACATTCTTAAATTTTGGAATGTTTCTTTTAGGAATGTTGACACAGAGTGATACCACCTTTCGCATGTGCTGCACTGAATCTGGTGAGGGAAAATTGTGACAATTAAACTTTGTATACTTTTATATTAAATCAAACATTAATTTACAAATAAACTTTAATTAAAAAAAATCTTGCGACATGAATAATAAAGTAATATTATTTTCAACTTGAAAACATCTAATTAAATAGTAATCAAATATACAGTACAATAATGAAACTATTTCATCTGCATTTACATACAGTTTTTCACAGCTTTGGTGCATTTCTCAGATCAGAAATTAAATTATCATAACTACTTGTTCAACCTCCACATACTCTATTCACTTGTTCATTTTATAAAACTAGTTTCTCATTCTTACGATCAAGTTGTTAATGCTTTGGTACAGTCATGCTATTGATTATGTACAATTGTCTGCGGCTTCCAACATTATTTATCAGTTGCTAATGCCATGTTCCTTAAAAATGTATTAAATATTTATCCGTGCAATATCTTACACCTCAAAACATCTAGTCATTAGTTAATTGTATAAGTAATTAAATGCAAAATGGTTGATCTAGTAGTTGTCATAAGTATATTTTCTACACATTTCTATTATACTTTTTGTAAATGTGCCATGAATCGATGAATTGTGCAGGTGAATCTTGACTTTCACTGCTGAAGATAATGTAGATCAACCAATGATAAACCATTTCTCTGAAATAGCTCAAATTTGAACCTTCAATACATACTTCAACCCTCAAGTACAGTCATGGTCAAAATTAATGGCACCCCTGGTAAATATGATCAAAACTGGCTGTAAAAAATAAATCTGCATTGTTTATCCTTTTGATCTTTCATTCAAAAAATTGGGAAAATTCTAACCTTTCATTGAAGTAAAAGAATTGAAAGTAGGGGTAAAATACATTATGAAATAAATGTTTTTCTCCAAAACACGCTGGCCACAATTATTGGCACCCCTACAATTTTTTTATGAGAAAAATATCTCTGAAGTACATTTCCATTAATATTTAAATTTTTAAGCACACCAGGGTGACTAGGAACATGAAACTGTCCAGCTATGAATTCTTGTTTCACAGGAGTTTAAATATGAGGAAGCACAAAGGCCAAATTCCCTTAATCATTCATCACAATGAGTAAAACCAGAGAATATAGTTCTGATGTGCAGCAAAAGATTGTTGACCATCACAAAATACAAAGTGGCTGTAAGAAAATATCTAAAGAATTGAAAATCCCCATTTTGACCATCAGGGCAATAATTAAGAAATTATAATCAACTAAAGATGTTACGAATCTGCCTGGAAGAGGACGTGTGTCTATATTGCCTTAATGGACGGTGAGGGTGAAAGTTTGAGTAGCCAAAGACTCTTCAAATATCACAGATGGAGAATTGCAGAGATTAGTTGAGTCTTGGGGTCATAAAGCCTAAAAAAATTATCAAACAACCTCTACATCACCACATGTTGTTTGGGAGGGTTTCAAGAAAAATCCTCCCCGCTCATCCAAATACAAACTCCAGCATATTCAGGTGTCAGACATGACTGGATCTTCAAACGGCACAGGCTTCTGTGGTCAGATTAAACTAAAAAAAAGGGCTTTTTGGCAGCAAACCCAGCAGATGTGTTTGGTGCAAACAGGGATGAAGAGTACCCCATGTCTACGGTTAAATATACTGCTGGATCCTATATGTTGTGGACCTATTTATTAGCTGGAGGTCCTGGACATCTTGTTCAGATACATGGTATTATGGATTCTATCAAATACAAACAGATAAAAAATCAAAACCTGACGGCCTCTGCTAGAAATCTTATAATGGGCCGTGGTTGGATCTTCCATCAGGACAACGGTCCAAAACAAACATCAAAATCAACACAAAAATGTGTAACTGAGCAGAAAATGAAGCTTCTGCCATGACCGTCCCAGTTCCCTGACCTGACCTGAGTGGCTGAACTGAAGAGAAGAAGCACAAACATGGATTTGGGAATCTGAAGGATCTGGAGAGATTCTGTATGGAGGAATGGTCTCTGATCTCTTGTCAGGTGTTCTCCAAACTCATCAGGCATTATAGGAGAAGACTCAGAGCTGTTATCTTGGCAAAAGGAGGTTGCAAAAAGTATTTAATAACAGGGTGCCAATAATTATGGCCAGCGTGTTTTGGAGAAAAACATTTATTTCATAATGTGATTTACCCCCACTTTCAATTCTTTTACTTCAATGAAAGGTTAGATTTTTGTGAATTTTTTAAATGAAAGATCAAAAGGATAAACAATGCAGATTTATTTTTTACAGCCAGTTTTGATCATATTTACCAGGGGTGCCATTAATTTTGACCATGCCTGTATAAACACACGTGCTGTTGGATGCAAAAGAAAAGTTGCCTGAAATTGGTCTTTCCTGTGTTTTCCTTGATAATGTTGTGTTTTTGCCTTTGGGTGTATTCTATATATCACAATAATATTGTAATTTTTTTTTTTGCCTGACCACTGCTAAAAATGTCACTTTGAATCATATCCAGTCTCTTTCAATCAATAACTTGCATACCGTAGTGTGTAGATTTGTACTTTTCAAATTGATATATGACGTACAGAAGTGCAGCTTTGTAAATTTCAATACAGTAACTGTCATCAAAATGGTTGCCATAGTTTACATTAAATTATCCCTTCAGAGTACACAGTTATATTAACAACATTAAAGCTGCAAGCAGCGATGGGCGGGCCCTCGCACAGAGCTCCAGAATATGCAACGCGGCCGCATCACTCCCCGACGCGGGAGTGATGAGGCCGCGTTGCATATTCTGGAGCTCTGCCAGTGCGGCTGTGAATTTGCTACGCTTTTCAGACACTGCATGAAGGTGTTATATGTCACTTCCTGTTGCCAGCAGGTGGCGCTATGACTGTGGGTGAATGTGGGCATGCACATGAGTTCAGGGCGGGACTATTATCCTACATGTAAAGTTTGGTGCAGCTGTGAGCATGTACACTGAAGTTACAACCACTTCCTGTGTCGTGGCGAAGACTTGATGTTTGACGCCACGGACACGCCGATTGACGAAAGCTCACAGATAGCACAACTTTTCTTCCTCAATGCCTTTAGAAGGCACAGCAGAAATTTGAAGTCGATCTGATTAAATCCCTAGGAGGAGTGTGTAAATCAGCCAAAATTTGACGTAAAATTCAAAATGGCCGACTTCCTGTTGGGTTTAGGGCTTCGCTCCAAGAGTCTTTTTTTTGCGTCTGGACATGGTTGATGTGCCACAGAAATTTCGTACATGTAGGTCAAACGTGCGGTGGGGGCTGCTTCGTTAAAGGTCACTTCCTGTTGCCAGCAGGTGGCGCTATGACTGGGGGTGAATGTCGGCATGTACATGTGTTCAGGGCAGGACTCTTGTCAAGCGTGCAAAAACTTCCTGTTTCATGGCGAATCATCGATGCCACGGACACGCCCATTGACGAAAACGCGCGGAGAGCACAACTTTTCATCGTCAATGCCTTTAGAAGGCACAGCAGAAATTTGAAGTCGATCCGACTAAATCCCTAGGAGGAGTTCGTTAAAGTACGGAGTGTGTAAATTGTCCCAAAATGGCCGCCAAATTCAAAATGGTGACTTCCTGTCGAGTTTAGGGTATTGGTTCTTGAGGCTTTTTTGTGCGTCTTGATATGATACACGGCCCCACCAAAATTTCGTGCATGTAGGTCGAACATGGACGAGGGGCTAATTTTTTTCAATTTTCTAGGTGGCACTAGTGAGCCATTTTGCCACGCCCATTCGCGAAACCCACAAAATACAAAATTTTTCACCAGTCCTGACATGTGTGCAAAAGTTGGTGACTTTTCGAGCATGTTGCGGCCTCGAAAATGGGGCTTACTTTGCAGAAAAAAAGAAAAGAAAAAAAAAGAAAAAAGAAAAAAATAATCCTAACAGTTTCAAGAGGACATGCAATACCGATTTCAGCCAGTAGGGGTGAAAGTAGAGAAGTATGGGTAAAAATATAGGTTGTGAAAGTTGTCCCCTGTCCTCCTCTACTGAATGACACTGGTTTGCTGTCTCTGTCTCACTGCTGGACAAAGCTATTACAAAAAGAATGTCAATTTTGTGAATGCAATATATATTTACGCCAGTAGGAGTGAAAATAGATCAGTAGGGGTAAAATTAGAGGTTGTGAAAGTTGTCCCCTGTCCTCCTCTACTGAATGACATTGGTTTGCTGTCTCTGTCTCACTGCTGGACAAAGCTATTACAAAAAGAATGTCAATTTTGTGCATGCAATATATATTTACGCCAGTAGGGGTGAAAATAGAGCAGTATAGGTAAAAATAGAGGTTGTGAAAGTTGTCCTCTGTCCTCTTCTACTGAATGACACTTGTTTGATGTCTCTGTCTCACTGCTGGACAAAACTATTACAAAAAGAATGTCAATTTTGGACATGCCATACCGATGTCTGCCAGTATTTGTAAAAATAGAGCAGCTGGGGTAAAAATAGAGGTTGTGAAAGTTGCCCACTGTCCTCCTCTACTTAATGACACTGGTTTGATGTCTCTGTCTCACCGCTGGACAAAGCTATTACAAAAAGAATGTTAATTTTGGACATGCAGTACCAATTTCCGCCAGTAGGGGTTAAAAAAGAGCAGTAGAGGTAAAAGTAGAAGTTGTGAAAGTTGTCCCCTGTCCTCCTCTACCTAATGGCACTGGTTTGCTGTCTCTGTCTCACTGTTGGACAAAGCTATTACAAAAAGAATGTTAATTTTGGACATGCAGAACCAATTTCCACCAGTAGGGATAACAATAGAGCAGTAGGGGTAAAAATAGAGGTTGTGAAAGTTGTCCCCTGTCCTCCTCTACTGAATGACACTGGTTTGATGTCTCTGTCTCACTGATGGACAAAGCTATTACAAAAAGAATGTTAATTTTGGACATGCACTACCAATTTCCACCAGTAGGGGTAAAAGTAGAGCAGTAGGGGTAAAAATAGAGGTTGTGAAAGTTGTCCCCTGTCCTCCTCTACTGAATGACACTGGTTTGATGTCTCTGTCTCACTGTTGGACAAAGCTATTACAAAAAGAATGTTAATTTTGGAGATGCAATACCGATTTTCGCCAGTATGGGTGAAAGTAGAGCAGTATGGGTAAAAATAGAGGTTGTGAAAGTTGTCCACTGTCCTCCTCTACTGAAATACACTGGTTTGATGTCTCTGTCTCACTGATTGACAAAGCTATTACAAAAAGAATGTTAATTTTGGACATGCACTACCAATTTCCACCAGTAGGGGTAAAAGTAGAGCAGTAGGGGTAAAAATAGAGGTTGTGAAAGTTGTCCCCTGTCCTCCTCTACTGAATGACACTGGTTTGATGTCTCTGTCTCACTGTTGGACAAAGCTATTACAAAAAGAATGTTAATTTTGGACATGCAATACCGATTTTCGCCAGTATGGGTGAAAGTAGAGCAGTATGGGTAAAAATAGAGGTTGTGAAAGTTGTCCACTGTCCTCCTCTACTGAAATACACTGGTTTGATGTCTCTGTCTCACTGTTGGACAAAGCTATTACAAAAAGAATGTTAATTTTGGACATGCACTACCAATTTCCACCAGTATGGGTGAAAGTAGAGCAGTAGGGTAAAAATAGAGGTTGTGAAAGTTGTCCCCTGTCCTCCTCTACTGAATGACACTGGTTTGATGTCTCTGTCTCACTGTTGGACAAAGCTATTACAAAAAGAATGTTAATTTTGGAATGCAATACCGATTTTCCGCCAGTATGGGTGAAAGTAGAGCAGTATGGGTAAAAATAGAGGTTGTGAAAGTTGTCCACTGTCCTCCTCTACTGAAATACACTGGTTTGATGTCTCTGTCTCACTGTTGGACAAAGCTATTACAAAAAGAATGTTAATTTTGGACATGCACTACCAATTTCCACCAGTATGGGTGAAAGTAGAGCAGTAGGGGTAAAAATAGAGGTTGTGAAAGTTGTCCCCTGTCCTCCTCTACTGAATGACACTGGTTTGATGTCTCTGTCTCACTGTTGGACAAAGCTATTACAAAAAGAATGTTAATTTTGGACATGCAATACCGATTTTTCGCCAGTATGGGTGAAAGTAGAGCAGTATGGGTAAAAAAAAGAGGTTGTGAAAGTTGTCCACTGTCCTCCTCTACTGAAATACACTGGTTTGATGTCTCTGTCTCACTGTTGGACAAAGCTATTACAAAAAGAATGTTAATTTTGGACATGCACTACCAATTTCCACCAGTATGGGTGAAAGTAGAAGCAGTAGGGGTAAAAATAGAGGTTGTGAAAGTTGTCCCCTGTCCTCCTCTACTGAATGACACTGGTTTGATGTCTCTGTCTCACTGTTGGACAAAGCTATTACAAAAAGAATGTTAATTTTGGAGATGCAATACCGATTTTCGCCAGTATGGGTGAAAGTAGGCAGTATGGGTAAAAATAGAGGTTGTGAAAGTTGTCCACTGTCCTCCTCTACTGAAATACACTGGTTTGATGTCTCTGTCTCACTGATTGACAAAGCTATTACAAAAAGAATGTTAATTTTGGACATGCACTACCAATTTCCACCAGTAGGGGTAAAGTAAAGCAGTAGGGTAAAAATAGAGGTTGTGAAAGTTGTCCCCTGTCCTCCTCTACTGAATGACACTGGTTTGATGTCTCTGTCTCACTGTTGGACAAAGCTATTACAAAAAGAATGTTAATTTTGGACATGCAATACCGATTTTCGCCAGTATGGGTGAAAGTAGAGCAGTATGGGTAAAAATAGAGGTTGTGAAAGTTGTCCACTGTCCTCCTCTACTGAAATACACTGGTTTGATGTCTCTGTCTCACTGTTGGACAAAGCTATTACAAAAAGAATGTTAATTTTGGACATGCACTACAATTTCCACAGTAGGGTAAAGTAAGCAGTAGGGGTAAAAATAGAGGTTGTGAAAGTTGTCCCTGTCCTCCTCTACTGAATGACACTGGTTTGATGTCTCTGTCTCACTGTTGGACAAAGCTATTACAAAAAGAATGTTAATTTTGGAGATGCAATACCGATTTTCGCCAGTATGGGTGAAAGTAGAGCAGTATGGGTAAAAATAGAGGTTGTGAAAGTTGTCCACTGTCCTCCTCTACTGAAATACACTGGTTTGATGTCTCTGTCTCACTGTTGACAAAGCTATTACAAAAAGAATGTTAATTTTGGACATGCACTACCAATTTCCACCAGTAGGGGTAAAGTAAGCAGTAGGGTAAAAATAGAGGTTGTGAAAGTTGTCCCCTGTCCTCCTCTACTGAATGACACTGGTTTGATGTCTCTGTCTCACTGTTGGACAAAGCTATTACAAAAAGAATGTTAATTTTTGGAGATGCAATACCGATTTTCGCCAGTATGGGTGAAAGTAGAGCAGTATGGGTAAAAATAGAGGTTGTGAAAGTTGTCCACTGTCCTCCTCTACTGAAATACACTGGTTTGATGTCTCTGTCTCACTGTTGGACAAAGCTATTACAAAAAGAATGTTAATTTTGGACATGCACTACCAATTTCCACCAGTATGGGTGAAAGTAGAGCAGTAGGGGTAAAAATAGAGGTTGTGAAAGTTGTCCCCTGTCCTCCTCTACTGAATGACACTGGTTTGATGTCTCTGTCTCACTGTTGGACAAAGCTATTACAAAAAGAATGTTAATTTTGGAATGCAATACCGATTTTCGCCAGTATGGGTGAAAGTAGAGCAGTATGGGTAAAAATAGAGGTTGTGAAAGTTGTCCACTGTCCTCCTCTACTGAAATACACTGGTTTGATGTCTCTGTCTCACTGATTGACAAAGCTATTACAAAAAGAATGTTAATTTTGGACATGCACTACCAATTTCCACCAGTATGGGTGTAAAGTAAAGCAGTAGGGGTAAAAATAGAGGTTGTGAAAGTTGTCCCCTGTCCTCCTCTACTGAATGACACTGGTTTGATGTCTCTGTCTCACTGTTGGACAAAGCTATTACAAAAAGAATGTTAATTTTGGACATGCAATACCGATTTTCGCCAGTATGGGTGAAAGTAGAGCAGTATGGGTAAAAAATAGAGGTTGTGAAAGTTGTCCACTGTCCTCCTCTACTGAAATACACTGGTTTGATGTCTCTGTCTCACTGTTGGACAAAGCTATTACAAAAAGAATGTTAATTTTGGACATGCACTACCAATTTCCACCAGTAGGGTGAAAGTAAGCAGTAGGGGTAAAAATAGAGGTTGTGAAAGTTGTCCCCTGTCCTCCTCTACTGAATGACACTGGTTTGATGTCTCTGTCTCACTGTTGGACAAAGCTATTACAAAAAGAATGTTAATTTTGGAATGCAATACCGATTTTCGCCAGTATGGGTGAAAGTAGAGCAGTATGGGTAAAAATAGAGGTTGTGAAAGTTGTCCACTTCCTCCTCTACTGAAATACACTGGTTTGATGTCTCTGTCTCACTGATTGGACAAAGCTATTACAAAAAGAATGTTAATTTTGGACATGCACTACCAATTTCCACCAGTATGGGGTGAAAGTAAGCAGTAGGGGTAAAATAGAGGTTGTGAAAGTTGTCCCCTGTCCTCCTCTACTGAAATGACACTGGTTTGATGTCTCTGTCTCACTGTTGGACAAAGCTATTACAAAAAGAATGTTAATTTTGGACATGCAATACCGATTTTCGCCAGTATGGGTGAAAGTAGAGCAGTATGGGTAAAAAATAGAGGTTGTGAAAGTTGTCCACTGTCCTCCTCTACTGAAATACACTGGTTTGATGTCTCTGTCTCACTGTTGGACAAAGCTATTACAAAAAGAATGTTAATTTTGGACATGCACTACCAATTTCCACCAGTAGGGTGAAAGTAGAGCAGTAGGGGTAAAAATAGAGGTTGTGAAAGTTGTCCCTGTCCTCCTCTACTGAATGACACTGGTTTGATGTCTCTGTCTCACTGTTGGACAAAGCTATTACAAAAAGAATGTTAATTTTGGACATGCAATACCGATTTTCGCCAGTATGGGTGAAAGTAGAGCAGTATGGGTAAAAATAGAGGTTGTGAAAGTTGTCCACTGTCCTCCTCTACTGAAATACACTGGTTTGATGTCTCTGTCTCACTGTTGGACAAAGCTATTACAAAAAGAATGTTAATTTTGGACATGCACTACCAATTTCCACCAGTATGGGTGAAAGTAGAGCAGTAGGGGTAAAAATAGAGGTTGTGAAAGTTGTCCCCTGTCCTCCTCTACTGAATGACACTGGTTTGATGTCTCTGTCTCACTGTTGGACAAAGCTATTACAAAAAGAATGTTAATTTTGGAAATGCAATACCGATTTTCGCCAGTATGGGTGAAAGTAGAGCAGTATGGGTAAAAATAGAGGTTTGTGAAAGTTGTCCACTGTCCTCCTCTACTGAAATACACTGGTTTGATGTCTCTGTCTCACTGATTGACAAAGCTATTACAAAAAGAATGTTAATTTTGGACATGCACTACCAATTTCCACCAGTAGGGGTAAAAGTAAAGCAGTAGGGGTAAAAATAGAGGTTGTGAAAGTTGTCCCCTGTCCTCCTCTACTGAATGACACTGGTTTGATGTCTCTGTCTCACTGTTGGACAAAGCTATTACAAAAAGAATGTTAATTTTGGACATGCAATACCGATTTTCGCCAGTATGGGTGAAAGTAGAGCAGTATGGGTAAAAATAGAGGTTGTGAAAGTTGTCCACTGTCCTCCTCTACTGAAATACACTGGTTTGATGTCTCTGTCTCACTGTTGGACAAAGCTATTACAAAAAGAATGTTAATTTTGGACATGCACTACCAATTTCCACCAGTATGGGTGAAAGTAGAGCAGTAGGGGTAAAAATAGAGGTTGTGAAAGTTGTCCCCTGTCCTCCTCTACTGAATGACACTGGTTTGATGTCTCTGTCTCACTGTTGGACAAAGCTATTACAAAAAGAATGTTAATTTTGGACATGCAATACCGATTTCCGCCAGTAGGGATAACAATAGAGCAGTAGGGGTAAAAATAGAGGTTGAAAAAGTTGTCCCCTGTCCTCCTCTACTTAATGACACTGGTTTGCTGTCTCTGTCTCACTGTTGGACAAAGCTATTACAAAAAGAATGTTAATTTTGGACATGCAATACCGATTTCCGCCAGTAGGGATAACAAATAGAGCAGTAGGGGTAAAAATTTGAGGTTGTGAAAGTTGTCCCTGTCCTCCTCTACTTAATGACACTGGTTTGATGTCTCTGTCTCACTGTTGGACAAAGCTATTACAAAAAGAATGTTAATTTTGGACATGCAATACCGATTTCCGCCAGTAGGGATAACAATAGAGCAGTAGGGGTAAAAATAGAGGTTGTGAAAGTTGTCCTCTGTCCTCCTCTACTGAATGACACTGGTTTGATGTCTCTGTCTCACTGTTGGACAAAGCTATTACAAAAAGAATGTTAATTTTGGAGATGCACTACCAATTTCACCAGTAGGGATAACAATTAGAGCAGTAGGGGTAAAAATAGAGGTTGTGAAAGTTGTCCTCTGTCCTCCTCTACTGAATGACACTGGTTTGATGTCTCTGTCTCACTGTTGGACAAAGCTATTACAAAAAGAATGTTAATTTTGGACATGCAATACCGATTTCGCCAGTAGGGATAAATAGAGCAGTAGGGGTAAAATTGAGGTTGTGAAAGTTGTCCCTGTCCTCCTCTACTGAAATGACACTGGTTTGATGTCTCTGTCTCACTGTTGGACAAAGCTATTACAAAAAGAATGTTAATTTTGGACATGCAATACCGATTTCCAGCCAGTAGGGTGAAAGTAGAGCAGTAGGGGTAAAAATAGAGGTTGTGAAAGTTGTCCCTGTCCTCCTACTGATGACACTGGTTTGATGTCTCTGTCTCACTGTTGGACAAAGCTATTACAAAAAGAATGTTAATTTTGGAATGCAATACCATTTTCGCCAGTATGGGTAAAAGTAGAGCAGTATGGGGTAAAAATAGAGGTTGTGAAAGTTGTCCTCTGTCCTCCTCTACTGAAATGACACTGGTTTGATGTCTCTGTCTCACTGATGGACAAAGCTATTACAAAAAGAATGTTAATTTTGGACATGCAATACCGAATTTCGCCAGTAGGGGTGAAAAGTAGAGCAGTAGGGTTAAAAATAGAGGTTGTGAAAGTTGTCCCACTGTCCTCCTCTACTGAATGACACTGGTTTGATGTCTCTGTCTCACTGTTGGACAAAGCTATTACAAAAAGAATGTTAATTTTGGACATGCACTACCATTTCACCAGTATGGGTGAAAAGTAGAGCAGTATGGGTAAAAATAGAGGTTGTGAAAGTTGTCCCCTGTCCTCCTCTACTGAATGACACTGGTTTGATGTCTCTGTCTCACTGTTGGACAAAGCTATTACAAAAAGAATGTTAATTTTGGACATGCAATACCGATTTCCGCCAGTAGGGATAACAATAGAGCAGTAGGGGTAAAAATAGAGGTTGTGAAAGTTGTCCTCTGTCCTCCTCTACTGAATGACACTGGTTTGATGTCTCTGTCTCACTGTTGGACAAAGCTATTACAAAAAGAATGTTAATTTTGGAGATGCACTACCAATTTCCACCAGTAGGGATAACAATAGAGCAGTAGGGGTAAAAATAGAGGTTGTGAAAGTTGTCCTCTGTCCTCCTCTACTGAATGACACTGGTTTGATGTCTCTGTCTCACTGTTGGACAAAGCTATTACAAAAAGAATGTTAATTTTGGACATGCAATACCGATTTCCGCCAGTAGGGATAACAATAGAGCAGTATGGGGTAAAAATATAGGTTGTGAAAGTTGTCCCCTGTCCTCCTCTACTTAATGACACTGGTTTGATGTCTCTGTCTCACTGTTGGACAAAGCTATTACAAAAAGAATGTTAATTTTGGACATGCAATACCGA
Source organism: Chrosomus eos (assembly GCA_036326025.1). NCBI lineage: Eukaryota > Metazoa > Chordata > Actinopteri > Cypriniformes > Leuciscidae > Chrosomus > Chrosomus eos. The sequence continues at coordinate 42,674,656 of CM070828.1, forward strand.
TTTCCGCCAGTAGGGATAACAATAGAGCAGTAGGGGTAAAAATAGAGGTTGTGAAAGTTGTCCTCTGTCCTCCTCTACTGAATGACACTGGTTTGATGTCTCTGTCTCACTGTTGGACAAAGCTATTACAAAAAGAATGTTAATTTTGGACATGCAATACCGATTTACGCCAGTAGGGATAACAATAGAGCAGATAGGGTAAAAATAGAGGTTGTGAAAGTTGTCCTCTGTCCTCCTCTACTGAATGACACTGGTTTGATGTCTCTGTCTCACTGTTGGACAAAGCTATTACAAAAAGAATGTTAATTTTGGAATGCACTACCAATTTCCACCAGTAGGGATAACAATAGAGCAGTAGGGGTAAAAATAGAGGTTGTGAAAGTTGTCCTCTGTCCTCCTCTACTGAATGACACTGGTTTGATGTCTCTGTCTCACTGTTGGACAAAGCTATTACAAAAAGAATGTTAATTTTGGACAGTGCAATACCGATTTCGCCAGTAGGATAACAATAGAGCAGTATGGGTAAAAATAAGGTTGTAAAGTTGTCCCCTGCCTCCTCTACTTAATGACACTGGTTTGATGTCTCTGTCTCACTGTTGGACAAAGCTATTACAAAAAGAATGTTAATTTTGGACATGCAATACCGATTTCCGCCAGTAGGGATAACAATAGAGCAGTAGGGGTAAAAATAGAGGTTGTGAAAGTTGTCCTCTGTCCTCCTCTACTGAATGACACTGGTTTGATGTCTCTGTCTCACTGTTGGACAAAGCTATTACAAAAAGAATGTTAATTTTGGAGATGCACTACCAATTTCCACCAGTAGGGATAACAATAGAGCAGTATGGGTAAAAATATAGGTTGTGAAAGTTGTCCCCTGTCCTCCTCTGCTTAATGACAGTAGTTTGTTGTCTCTGTCTCACTGCTGGACAAAGCTATTACAAAAAGAATGTTAATTTTGGACATGCAATACCGATTTCAGCCAGTATGGGTGAAAATAGAGCAGTAGGGTAAAAATAAAGGTTGTGAAAGTTGTCCACTGTCCTCCTCTACTGAATGACACTGGTTTGATGTCTCTGTCTCACTGCTGGACAAAGCTATTACAAAAAGAATGTTAATTTTGGACATGTGATACCCTTTTCAGCCAGTAGGAGTAAAGGAGAGGTTGTTAAAGATGCCCACTGAGGCCCCCTACCAAAACTGGACTGGTCTCATGTCAATAGGCCCTTTAAAATAAAAAACCATTACAAAACAACACACTGCGTTTTCCTTAAAAACGAAGAAAAAGTGCACTTTCCCACGGTCCCTTACTCGCATCTCCGTCTAGAGCGAGCTTTCCCGGCGAAATTCACATTGCGGCGGCTTTTTGAGGGGCAGTGCATTATATATAGTGAAAAAATACGGAAAATTAAGCTTGTGAAACATTGTTAGCCTTGCCTTTTTAGCGGCAATAGGTTTAAATATTTTTTGGCCAAGTCGTTTAGGAGGTATTGCCATTTTTCAGCGAATGTCTGGGGAATATCGAAAACAAAACTAACTTTACCCCGGTCTGTCAAGTTAGATAAGTTAGTGTTTTCATCTGGTCGTGATGAGATATATAATTGAGTGTCATCAGCATAACAGTGAAAATTAATTCCATGTTTTCTTATAATATTACCAAGTGGCATCATATATATTGAGAATAGCAGAGGGCCTATGACAGATCCTTGCGGCAATCCATAGTCTACTGATGTTTGTAGTCGATCTAAGAGTATTTTATGATCTATAGTGTCGAACGCGGCGCTAAGATCAAGTAGAACTAGTATTGAGATACAGCCTTGGTCAGAGGCTAAGAGTAAATCATTTGTAATTTTAACTAGCGCAGTTTCTGTGCTATGATGCGGTCTGAATCCCGACTGAAATTTTTCGTAGATATCATTTTCTTGCAAGAAAGAGTACAATTGAGCGGACACAATTTTTTCTAGTATTTTAGACATAAATGGAAGATTTGAGATGGGTCTGTAATTTGCTAGGTTATTTGGATCTAATTGCGGTTTCTTAATGAGAGGTTTTATTACTGCCAGCTTGAATATTTTTGGAACGTGACCTAAAAATAAAGACGAGTTAATAATATTGAGAAGAGGCTCTTCCACTACAGGTAACACTTCTTTAAGTAGTTTAGTGGGTATTGGATCTAATAAACATGTTGTTGGTTTAGATGCAATGATAAGTTTATTTAGTTCTTCCTGTCCTATAGTTGTAAAGCGGTGTAGTTGTTCTAGAGGGGCCATAATTGAGGCCGAGTCATAAGACACCATAGAGGATTGTACATTTACAATTGTGTTTTGGATGCTTTCTATTTTCTCATTGAAGTAATTCATAAAATCATTACTACTATATTGTAACGGAATATTTTGCTCTGGAGATGTCTGATTATTTGTTAGTCTAGCCACGGTGTTAAATAAAAACCTTGGATTATTTTGGTTATTTTCAATTAGTTTGCGGATATGCTCAGCCCTGGCTGATTTTAGAGCCCTTTTATAACGTGACATACTGTCTTTCCACGCGATTCTGAAGACCTCTAAATTAGTTCGTTTCCATTTACGCTCTAAGTTACGAGTTTCTCTCTTGATAGCATGCGTAGCACTGTTGTACCATGGTGTTTTAGTTTTCTCTCTAACCTTTTTTAATCTAATTGGTGCAACAATATCTAGTGTACTAGAGAAAATGTTGCTCATACTGCTAGTCATTTCCTCTAGTTCATCTGTTTGTTTGGGTTTACTGAGCAGCTGAGATAGATCAGGTAAGCTATTTGAGAATCTATCTATAGTGTTTGGAAGGATTGTTCTGCCTGGTCTATAACGTGGTGCAACATGACAAATTTCAGCAGTGCGTATTATGCAAGTTACCATGTAATGATCAGTGAGATCGTCACTTTGCGGTATAATATCTATATCGGTTGGATCGGTTCCATATGAAATAATTAAATCTAGTGTATGATTTAGACGATGAGTGGGACCACTGACGTTTTGCTTCACCCCAAAAGAGTTTAATAGATCTCTAAACGCAGCCCCTAACGCATCATTTGTATTATCTACGTGTATGTTAAAGTCGCCAATAATTATTGCTTTATCGACATTGACCAATAGGTCTGAGAGAAAGTCTGCAAAATCTTTTAGGAAATCAGTATATGGCCCTGGAGGTCTATATACGGTAGCCAAGGCTAGAGATAATAAGGATTTCTTTCTTACATCTAAGAGCGTAACATTTAGCACAAGTACTTCAAACGAATTAAACCTATGACAAGTTTTCTGAGTAACATTAAGAATATCTCTATAGATTGTTGCAACACCGCCGCCACGACCGATCAGACGGGGCTCATGCTTATAACAGTATCCTGGTGGAGTAGAGTCATTTAGACCGAAATAATCATTTGGTTTAAGCCAGGTTTCAGTAAGGCACAGAACATCGAAATTATTATCTGTGACCATTTCATTTACAATAACCGCCTTAGGTGTGAGCGATCTAATGTTTAGAAGACCTAGCTTTAGAAATTGTTTTTGTTTACTGATATTTAGATTTTCTGGTTTAATTGCAATAATATTCTTGCTAGATCTTACAGTAGATTTGTTGTTTGGCTTCACTAAGCGAGGAATAGACACAGTTTCTATATAATGTTCTACATTGGTACTTATATCAATTAAGTTGGGACAGCAAAGACTATGATTTGGACTTTGACTTACTAGTCAGATGGTGTGTAGCGTCTTGGAGATGTTGTCCGACAGAACAGCCGCTCCGACTCTGCTGGGGTGGAGACCATCAGGACGGAAGAGCCTAGGTCGCTCCCAAAACAGATTCCAATTATTTACAAAGAGCAGTTTCTGTTCATTACACCATGACATATTAACCATTCATTTAAAGCAAATAATCTACTGAACCTTTCTTGTCCAAGTCGGTACGTGGGAAGCGGTCCAGACACGACGATCGTTGCTCTAGGCGATGTGCTGCGTACCGTCTCGATCAGGCTCCTGTAGTCCTTCTTCAGAACCTCCGTCTGCCGCAGTCTGATGTCATTCGTCCCCGCGTGCAGCACGACAGCTCCGACGCGCTCGTCACCGTTCAGGATCTCGGGAACCTGCGCAGCGACATCAAGAACACGAGCACCAGGAAAGCAGTGAGTGCGCACCTTTACCCGAGGTAGCACGGACATGGCGGACCATGGAAGTGCCGATGATCACGGCGTCGTCGCGTTCCGACTCGCGAAGAGGGGAGAAGCGGTTCCGGGTGGAGATCTCGAAGACCGGGAGGGGCGGAGAGGTTCTTGCTCTGGTCCTGGCTCGTGTCGTGACCCAGGGTGCAGGAGTGATTGAAGGCAGAGATGATCGCGTCCTCCTGGGCAGAGAAACGCACGGAGTAGACGAAGTCGGAGTCAAAGTCACAAAGTTACTAACCACTGACTTCTGAGCATCGGCGCGTGATGTTTCAAGTGCTGATCGCCGATCTCGCAGCTCGGCTTGCTTCTCCAGCAGAACACGGATCTGCTTCTCCACCGACTCAAGCTCCAGCCGTACCGAAATCAGCTCGAATGTGTCCTCACCTGCACTCAGAGGTAACGTTAGACACACATCCGATATGTTCACCATTATAACAGATGAACAGTAAATTAGTAGTAATAGTAAACAGTAAAGCAATCCGATTGTTTTTTTTGTTTTTTTTTATAAGGAATAGTATCGAGGATAAGTTCACATGATATAAAAATAGAAAGTGCCTGTTTACAATTGAGTGGTAAAGAAGAAAATCAAGGATTAATGAATCAATTCGACGGAGCTCCAAACACAAACACAGACCGCACGCGCATGTGCTTATGCCCCGTTGATGCGGGCTCTAAGCACAATCAACGTGTGTCTGTACTTTCAGAGAAGCTTTCAGAGAAACGGGTGTAAAAGATGAGACGACGCTCGAATAGGCGCGAGGCCACGCGTGAAATGCTAGCGGGCTAAAGGCTAGTAGCCGAGATTCGGAAAGTTGGATCTAAGTAGCGATATCAAAGCAATCCGATTGTTTTTTACAAGGAATATTATCGAGGATAAGTTCACACGATATAAAAATAGAAAGTGCCTGTTTATAATTGAGTGGTAAAGAAGAAAATCAAGGATTAATCTAAGCTAAGTGGGTGTATTTTTTTTACCTAGTGCAAAATAAATTTTTTAAAGTAAATGAAGGTGAAATATTAAAATTCCAATAAAAATACACACCTGTGGCAAATTTTATGCAGTTAGCATTAACACAGCCAAAGTTATCAAAAAAACAAAACTGAAAAGGACAAAAATGTCCATAAGGATGCACAAGGGTTAAGAATATCCCATTGGGATGTAAAAATGCTGATCTCAAACACGTTTTGTCGTTAAGGAGACAAGTATTAATGTGTCTGACTTCAACAGAGCGCACTCTAGAGAACTCGTTTCGTGTAAGTCATCGAGATGGATCGTATATGCTCTATGCAAGTACAGATAATCTAAAGTGCTATGAATGTGGAAATATAGGCCATAAACGCTTCTCTTGTCCTAATAAAAAAGCGGACGTTGAGCAGCTGCCTGTTAACGTTACTGAAAATGGATCAGTTCATCACAATGATACCAGTGACATCGAGGAAAATACGGCAAAAACACAGGATCAAGTACCTAAGAAGCCAAACAAAAGGCCGTTGGAGGAGGTCTACGGGCACAATGAGGTGAGTAACAGCGATGCTGGTATGGATGTGGAGAGAAGTGAGCAGGCTGGATGCAGTTCTGCGCTTGTCATAAATGTTGTTGAGGAAGCAAAAGAAAATGAGGTTGTATCTCAGGCTGTTGTAGAAATAGTTGAGAGACGCTTGGTGGATGACACAGATGGGCTATCTCAGTATACAGATGATAGTATGAAAGATGATGGACATTGGTCTGAAGGGTCAGAAATGTCAAAAGTAGACACAGAAGGTTTGTACACTGTGGGACAAATCAATGCTTTTCTGGATGAGACGAAAGGTAAAAGCATAGAAGTGAGTGAATTTTTCCCAGATCTGGAAAGGTTCATCTCATCTGTAATGTGGGCAAGGAAAAATTGCAGTAAGGACGAGTTAACAGAACAGAAACGTTTTAGGTTAAAGAAACATATAACTGAAATTCGGAAAAAGTTTAAGACAGGGAAAGGGAAACTAAAAAGAGGAAAATATAACTAATCGCTATGGCTAATACACATCTCTGTCTGATTGTCTTTTTTCTAATCTTCTTCCTTTTTATGGAAACCCTACGTGTGGAATCCTTAAATGTCAATGGGATGAGGGATAAGAGTAAAGCTGATACAGTGATTAATTTTATTAAGTTAAAGAAATTAGATGTTATTCTCTTACAAGAGACTCATAGTGATGCAAACAATGAGGTTGACTGGCGATTAGTATAGTTTAGCTATAGAACCTCTTCTATGTAAATTAAGAGAGAGTTTAATGGGTTTGAAGGTAAAAGGTGCTAATGAGTATGTAAAGGTTTCAGCCTATGCCGATGATATTACTGTTGTTTTAAGGGATGTTAAAGATGTTCAGGTCTTTATTAAGTTTTGGTAAAGCTTCATCTGCAAAAGTTAACTGGGCAAAAAGTGATGCATTGTGGTGTGGGTTAGACCAGGGTTAGACAATAATTTAAAATGGGGAAAATCTGGGTTAAAGTATTTGGGGGTGTTTTTAGGAAGGGAGGATTACAAGAGACAGAATTGGGAGGGCCTGGTGGAGAAGGTGTGTGCTCGGTTGTCTTGCTGGAACTGGTTGCTACCACAGCTATCCTATAGGGGAGGAGTCCTGGTCTGCAACAACCTCGTGGCCTCAACGCTATGGCACAAAATGAACATTCTTGAACCTCCTGAAAATTTGGTTGAAAAAATTCAAAAACGTTTAACAGACTTTTTTTGGTCCGGTAACCACTGGATAAAAGCATCAGTTTTGTTTCTGCCCAGACAAGGTGGACAAGGACTGGTGGATATAAAAAGCAGAATTAAGACTTTCAGACTACAGACAGTAAAGAGATTCCTCTACGGAGTGGATGTAAGCTGGTCTGGAGTAGCCTGTGCCCTCCTTAGAAGAGCAGGAGGGATGGGGCTTGATAAACACTTGTTTCTCCTGGACATTCAAAATGTTGATCTGAGTGGACTAACTTCCTTTTACCATTCAGTGTTCAAAGCCTGGAGGACCTTTAATATCTCAAGAGATGCAACGGATGAGGGAGGTCTCTGGTCAAGGGAAGAACCTCTAATGCACAACTCTATAGTGGACTCAGTGATCTTAAAATCACCATCGATGAGGAATCTTCTAAAGGCTGCAGGAGTTGTAAAGATTGGACACTTAAAGGGTACCTATTATGGATTTTTGAAAATTGCCCTTCATGTAGTGTGTAACATAGATCTAAGTGAGCAAAAACACCCTGCAAAGTTTTAAACATGAAAGTTCACCGTATACAAAGTTATTGTCTCTCAAAAGTAAGAGTCGACTCTGAGTCGCTGATATGAATCGTTCGACGAACGATGCTTTTCCTTTGTCTAGTTGACGTCAACTTGACAAGTTATTTGAATAAGATACGCCCACTCATTGCGTTCGGAGACCAGTGTTGCCAGGTCCGTATGCCTGCACTGTTTCCGTGGGTTGTTTGTGTAGTGCAGGGGTTCTCAACTCCAGTCCTCGCGACCCACTGCTCTGCATATTGTGTATGTCTCCCTTATTTAACACACCTGATTCAGATCCTCAGCTCGTTAGGATAGAGGATAGAGTCTATCCTAATGAGCTGAGGATCTGAATCAGGTGTGTTAAATAAGGGAGACATACACAATATGCAGAGCAGTGGGTCGTGAGGACTGGAGTTGAGAACCCCTGGTGTAGTGCACGGGTTGACGCGATTGTTTTACCCACTGGAACATGATTGTTATTGGGGAAACAACCCGGGAACGCTATTTGACTATTTTTGGCCGCGATTGGGTTAGTTTTGATGAGCAATTGGGCTGGTTTTGTTGTGCAGACCTGGCAACCCTGTCGGAGACGCCAGGGAAAACAAACATCATGTCGAGACGCTGTTTTGAAGTGCGACGCAAAAGCAAACTTTTTTCATCTGCCCAGTGAGGAGCATTTGAAGACTAAGTGGCTACAGTTCATATATACAACTATACCAAAGAAGTATAGCCGAACCTTGTTCTGTGTTCATATATACAACTATACCACAGAAGTATAGCCGAACCTTGTTCTGTGTTCATATATACAACTATACCAAAGAAGTATAGCCGAACCTTGTTCTGTGTTCATATATACAACTATACCAAAGAAGTATAGCCGAACCTTGTTCTGTGTTCATATATACAACTATACCACAGAAGTATAGCCCATACCTTGTTCTGTGTTCATATATACAACTATACCACAGAAGCCGAACCTTGTTCTGTGTTCATATATACAACTATACCACAGAAGCCAAACCTTGTTCTGTGTTTGTTACGTTGGTCAGCCTGTTTGTCTGTGCTGTTCTTTCTCGCTGTCTCTCTCCCCATAGGTCACGTGATGTCTCGCCAGCTGCGAGTGGGCGGGGCCTACTACTATAAGGACGCCGAGATCAACATCCGCTCTCTCTCTCACACTCGAGCGGACGCTCTCACTTTCACTTCCACTCCTGAGTCGTCTCAGACGGCAGAGCGCGCGTTCTCCAGAAGGCTCTCATGCGCTCGTCTGGATGTCCTCTCTATAGAGGCTTCGACATGATCAGCGTCATGTTTCATGTTTCTTCTTTATGCCGTTCTTAGCGGGACGCCCGCGTATGTACCACGTCCGACCCGTTTTTCTTTTGTTTCAAGCTGGTGGTATTGGTGATGGGTTATCACATTATTTAGTGTAGGTTTAGTTAGAACAGAAGTCAGCGGACCCGGAAGACTCACCGGAAACATTGTCTTTCTTTTTGGACGGGAGGCAGGAGAGAGCTTTGATCCGGAAGACAGCTGTGAGCAGGGTTTTCTTTCTGTTTGTTTTACTATTCATTTTGCCGCCATGCCTTCTTTGTGATTCAATTGTTTATTATTTAAATCTTTGACAATAAATTATTTTTGTATTGTCATTTGACGCTTGAGGTGTCGTTTCTTTTATGTGTTATGTTGTCCCTGTTTAAACTCATTTAGTGGGCACGTAACATATAAATGGGGGCTCGTTTTGCCGGGTTTTGGACCATATTTATTTATTCATTCTTCCCGATTTTTCCCTTGGTAAAAATCTCTTTTCAGGGTGGTCGTGCTGCGCGCTGTGTGAGAGCGCTCTTTGTTTTTTTTTCCTTTCGACTTTTGCCTATTTAGGGAATTTTGAATCACTCGCAATGTTTGATTTAGACGCGTTTATTCTCGCTCCTTCGCAAGAGTTGTTGTTAACGATTACACGTGATGACCTTGTTAGAATCGCTGGCCACTATAAACTTGAAGTGAGTGGTAGCCCTTCCAAGGCTGATCTGCAGGATATGCTTGTGGAAAAGTTGCGAGAACTGGGTGAGTTTGGAAAAGTGTCTCCTGAAGTATCTGCATCACCTGATCTGGGTAAGCGTTTTCCTGTTGATTCTTCACCTTCACCTACTAAAGCAGCACTAGAATTGAAACGTTTACAGTTAAGAGAAAAGGAAATTGAATGGGAACGCGAGAAAACTAGATTAGAGGCTGATAGGCAGGTAGTACGAGAACGAGAAAAAAGAGAACACGAATTTCGATTGAAAGATCTTGAATTTGCACAAGCCTTACGCATTAAAGAACTCGAATTGAAAGCTCGTGAGGCTGGTGTTGCATTTAAGCCAGATCAGTTTGACATAACTCGTAACATTCGCCTCGTTCCACCTTTTAATGAGAGCGAAGTTGATAAGTTTTTTGCACATTTTGAGCGTGTGGCAACAACATTTAAATGGCCCAAGGAAATTTGGACCATGACTTTACAATGTGTCTTTACTGGGAAAGCGCAGGAAGCTTATTCCTCATTAACTCTTGAAGATGCAGCAGATTACGAAAAAGTTAAACATGCCGTTTAACGCATTTATGCTCTTGTGCCTGAGGCTTATCGGCAAAAGTTTCGTAGTTATCTTAAAATGGTAAATGGACTGCATTTATATAGCGCTTTCACAGACCCAATGGCCACCAAAGCGCTTTACAATTTGCCTCACATTCACCCATTCACTCACACATTCATACACCGACGGGCGACGGCAGCCATGCAAGGCGCCATCCAGCTCGTCGGGAGCAGCTGGGGTTAGGTGTCTTGCTCATGGACACCTCGACACTTGGTCAGGTGGAACCGGGGATTGAACCACCAACCTTTCGGTTTGTAGACAACCTACATGAACCACTGAGCCACTGCCGCCCTGAGGCTCTTACATATGTCGAATATGTTAGAGAAAAAGAAATGTTGTTTGATCGCTGGCTTGGTTCACAAGAAGTAACCACTTTTCAATCCCTTCGTGATTTGATTATTCTTGAAGATTTTAAGAACGGTCTTCCTCAGATAGTCGCTACCCATGTAAGTGAGCATAAAAATCTGACTCCTGCTCGCGCAGCCGTGCTGGCTGACGAGTATGTGCTCACACATAAGCGTGTCCTTCCTAATTTAAAACTTTCGCAAAATGTCTCGGGTCATTCAAATATGTCTAAAATGTCTAAAGAGACCGTGCCTGTTTCTGCTCGCTCTCCAGATCGCCGTCCGTCGGGGTCTAGTGTTACCGTTCCGACCTGCGCCTACTGTAAGAAACGTGGTCATGTTCTGTCTGAGTGTTATACTCTAAAGCGTAAAAACAGGGGGACAAGTCAACCCGCTTCTTACAGATCAGAGGTGGGGTTGTGCATTTCAAATTTGCCTGTGAGTAGGAACGACACTATTTCGGATAAGCACGGTTTTGAGCCATTTATAATGGATGGTTTTGTCTCTTTGCCCGGTGAGTGTTTAAAAACTCCGGTAAAAATTCTGCGAGATACTGGCGCTTCACAGAGTTTTATTTTGCGAGATGTATTGCCTTTCAGTGATGAGACTTTTACTGGTGATAGCATTCTTGTGCGTGGATTTGAAATGGGCCATGTTAATGTCCCTTTGCATGAGATTTCTCTTACGTCTGACTTAGTTACTGGCAACGTTACCGTGGGCGTACGCCCCTTCTTGCCCATTGAAAATGTAGCGATGCTACTGGGTAATGATTTGTGTGGGGGAAAAGTTTTGCCTTGCCCCATAGTGTCTCATGCACTTCCAAAAACATGTACAGATGATTTGTCCATTAACTTCCCTGAAGTTTTTTCCTCTAGCGTCGTTACTCGAGCCATGGCGAGAAAGGAACTAGAGAATGGAATTGAGGAACAGCTTGACCTTAGCGATACTTTTATTGCTCGACCTTCACTCTCTAGTGATAGTGAGTTATTTTTGAATTCTGATTCACTGTCGTTGTCTTCCGATGCTTCTAATCTGTCTATGTGTCGAGAGCGGCTTATTAAGGAACAGGAAAGTGACCCATCTCGGTCTTCTTTTTTTTCAGAAGCTATGTCTGAAGAAGATATTGAGCATACGCCGCATGGTTTTTTTTACGAGATGGTGTCTTAATGCGCAAGTGGAGACCTCTTATGGCCTCAGCGCAAGATGAGTGGAGAGTTCTTTTTCAAGTTGTTGTCCCAGTTTCTTTTCGTGATAAGGTTCTGTGTTTAGCTCATGACCATCACTTGGCAGGTCATCTTGGCGTAAATAAAACTGCTGACAGAGTTCTACGCCATTTTTTTTGGCCAGGTATTAAGAGAGACGTTGTGAGATACTGTCGATCATGTCATTTGTGTCAGGTTACTGGTAAACCTAACCAGGTGATTCCGCCTGCGCCTTTACAGCCGATTCCGGTTGCTTTTGAGCCTTTTGAAAATATTATATTGGACTGTGTTGGTCCATTACCTCGAACGAAGACTGGGAATCAATGGTTGCTCACCATAATGTGTAGCTCGACTCGTTTTCCAGAAGCTGTCCCGCTCCGTAAAATCACAGCTCCGGTCATCCTAAAAGCCCTGATGGGTTTCTTCTCTCTTTTCGGCCTCCCAAAAACAGTTCAGACAGACCGCGGCACCAATTTTATGTCTCGTGCGTTCGCACAAGTTATGCGTCAGCTCGCGGTCCACCATGTTACATCCAGCCCGTACCGTCCGCAGACTCAAGGTGCACTCGAGAGGTTCCATCAAACTTTGAAGAGTATACTCAAATGTTTTTGCCTCGAGTTCCAGCGTGATTGGGATGAAGGGGTTCCGTCTGCTCTTTTTGCTGTGCGCGAGGTAGTACAGGAGAGTTTGGGTTTTAGCCCGTCGGAGCTGGTTTTCGGACACACGGTTCGTGGACCTTTAAAGCTGTTGAAGGAGTCTTGGCTTGCTGAGCCTAAAGATTCTCTCAGTTTGACGGATTATGTGTCTAAGATGCGTAGTAGACTCAGTCGTGCATGCCAGTTGGCTAGAGACAATCTAGGGGTCTGTCAGAAGAGAATGAAGCAGAGATTTGATCAGAGGGCTGTTTCTCGAAGTTTCAGTCCTGGGGATAAAGTTCTCGTGTTGATTCCTGGGTTAGGTTCTGCTTTGCAAGCTCGTTACAGCGGTCCCTATCGTGTCGAACGACGGGTGAGTGATTTAAACTATGTGATCTCTACCCCAGATCGGAAGAGAAAGACTACGCTGTGTCACATTAACCGTCTGAAGCTGTTCTGTGATCGAGGAGAAGGTTCAATTTCGGAGCTCAAGTCGATATCTACTTCAGTTAATAGAAATGATGTTCGCACGCCAAAAGTGGCGCTGTCCAAGAAGTGTGGTGCTGAAGTTGCTGCTTCGCTGGCAGTGACGGCACAAGTTGAGAATGTGTCTCCGTCGGTACAACAGGGCGCTGTGTTTTCTACTTTGTTGGAAGATGAGGGTCGTATTCCCTCGAGGGAGGTTATTGAAGGGAGAATGAAGAATTCTGAGGTTCTTAAGGAGTTGGATTTATTTTTGTCTAATTTATCCACCTTAGAACATAACGACAGGACGCTGGAGAAGATGGCCGCTTAAATTGTAGCTCCGCTCCTGATTGTTTAATAATTTGCTACTCTCTTTGGTTTAAGTCAAAGAATCTCCTAATTAATAGACTCTGCACACGGCTAACATGTCTGAGACTCAAGATCCAAAGGATTTTCCACTTTTCACAACTTCGCGATCACAGAAAAAGAAGAAACAAACTGCGTCAGCAGAAACGTCCTCATCCCCAACGGAACAAACTGACCTAGTTTTGAACGAAATACGAGCGCTTAGTGCTCGATTGGGGAACATCGATGGTCGTTTTGACACTATCGAAAGTCGTCTCGATACCATATCCACCTCTGTTTCTGCAGTGCACGAGACTTTATCAAACTTATCACAAAGAGTGTCCTCGAACGAATCCCGTTTAACGGAAGCTGAAAGCAGAATCTCTACCACAGAAGACGCTCTACAGGCCCGCGAGGGCGAGTTTTCGACGTTAAAGAAAACGGTGGCCCATCTTGAAGCTAAGGTGGATGATCTAGAAAACAGAGGAAGACGAAAAAATCTTCGTATTGTCGGTCTACCCGAAAAAGCTGAGAGATCCACTCCGCTAGCTCAATTTCTGAGAGAAATGATACCGAAATGGCTCGACCTCTCTTCTGATCTCAATCTCGAAATTGAAAGGGCGCATCGATCACTTGCTCCTGCTCCAGGAGTCAATGACCCGCCACGAAGTGTACTTGTCAGATTCTGCGCTTCTCAGACAGAGAACGCATTCTGCAGGCAGCGTTGAAAAAACGTCAGATCACTCACGACGACAAGCAGATCCGCTTCTATCAAGATCTTTCAGTCGAAGTGATGAGAAAACGCCGGGAATTTGACGCTGTGAAGAGGATTCTAGTCGATCGCAAGATGTTCCGTGGTTTCGCGTATCCGGCCAAGTTGCGCTGTCTTCACGAGTCGGAGCTTCGCACTTTTAGTACACCTACAGCGGTGAAGGAGTTTCTAGAGACTTTGCAAGATAAGTGATAAAGAGATTCTTACCTACTTTATTCCAACTGTCTTTACCATATTCAGAGGGTAGTGACTTGAATTTTCCCGGATTCTCATACGTCATTTGTTTCTAATCTGTTCGGAATTATATGTGACTGTTACAGCAGAGACTTTACATAATTGCCTCAATTTTGTTTTTGTATTTTTGTATTTATTTTTTGTATGAGTATTCCGAGATAATAATGTTTAATGTTACTTACTGGAGCGGATTAACTTTAGCGTTTCTCACAACGGGTATGATTCTGAGCCTTATGTTGGTAGCAGGTATAGTTTTTGCCTTGAGCCCAACGGGGTGCAGAGACCTAGGTTTAGGGGTATTTGGTTGGCCCTGTCAGTTGGGGACAGAGCCTGGGGTGGGGGGAGGACGCTGCTATTTTGTTAATTTGTTCACTAATGTAAAAATATTTGCCCATCAGACACTTTTGTTGTTCTACATTTTCTTTTTCAATACTACATTGACAGTCTATTACTTGGTCACACTTTATTATCATGCAGAGCTCGACTAGGTTTATGACATGGAATGTTAAGGGATTAGGACATGTAGTAAAAAGGAAAAAAATACTGACATTTCTAAAAAAAGAAAGAACCACAATTGCCATGCTTCAAGAAACGCATCTATCGGATAGCGAGCATCTGAAATTGAATCGGGATTGGGTGGGTCAAGTATATTATTCTTCATGCACAGCCAACCCCAGGAAAAGAGGAACGATCATTTTAATTAGTAAACACTTGCCATTTATTCTTGAAAATCAAATTAGAGACCCTGAGGGTAGATTTATTTTGGTCACAGGCTTAATATTTGGCCAGCATATTACTATGTTAAATGTTTACGCGCCAAATGAAGACTCTCCTAAATTTATATCCAAAATGATTTTGTTATTCAATGAACACTGTAAAGGACTTGGAGTCTGCGCCGGAGACTTTAATTGCGTGATGGATGAGAGATTGGACAAATCTTCGTCAGGCACTCTAGTCAATCCTAGATCCTCTTTGGTTCTTAAAAAATTGTGCAAAGAGACTGGTTTAATTGATAGCTGGAGAGAAATGAACCCTTTTAGTAGAGACTACACATTTTATTCCAATCCCCATGGCTCGTACTCTAGAATTGATTATATTTTTATCCCAAACACTTCTTTTAATCTTACATCTTTTAGTAAAATTGGCTCAATTGCTATTTCAGATCATGCTCCGGTTCAGATAGATATTACATTAGGGACTCCGACAACAAGAAGTAAGGTATGGAAACTGAATTCGTCTATGTTGTCGGACCCCAAATTTTGTAATGTAGTTAGAGATTCAATAAAAAACTATTGGTCAGATAATAAAAACTCACCCGTCACCCCTGCTCTAATGTGGGATGCAGCTAAGGCTACAATCCGGGGATACATTATTTCCTATACAGCTGCACATAAAAAAGCCATGATATCTAAACGACAAGAATTGGAAAGGGAAGTAAAAAAATTAGAACGTTTACATAGCACAACTCCTACTCAAACTAACTGGTCTGCGTTATGCCATGCTAGAGCCGAACTCAATCTGGATCACACTAACCATATAAAAAAATTACTTTTTCTTTCCAAACAAAATTATCATGAGCACGCAAATAAATCGAGTAGACTGTTAGCATATCAGATAAAAAAGAATAACTCTGAGAGAATAATTAAGTCTCTAAAGATGTCGGATGGCATCACTACATATGATCCTGCACTTATAATTGATGCATTTCGAACTTATTATGAATCACTATATTGTTCACAAAACAGTGCTACACAATTAGAATTTGAAACTTTCTTTAATAATATTTCTCTCCCAGTTATTTCAGATGAAGACCGAAATTACCTTAACTCATCTATAACTTCAGAAGAGGTCTTGGCAGCAATACAGTCAATGCCATCTAATAAATCACCAGGACCTGATGGTTACCCCCCGGAATTTTATAAATCATTTTGGCCTGAGCTTTCTAATATTTTTATGCCCGCTTTACAAGCTGCTTTAGATCAAGGTATAATACCTGAAACATGGAAAACTGCAAATATCTGCCTAATACTTAAGAAGGACAAAGACCCACAAGACTGTGCATCATATAGGCCAATAAGTCTCCTCAATACAGATTCTAAAATACTGGCTAAAGTTCTGGCGTGTAGGTTGGAGAGCATATTACCTAAGATTGTTAAACCAGATCAGACAGGGTTTGTGAAATCACGTTACGGCACTGATAATATACGCAGATTGTTAAATATTATTAATTTTGTTCAAAAGGAAAGGCACCCTGCACTTGTTCTCTCCCTCGATGCTGAAAAAGCTTTTGACAGGGTTGAGTGGGACTTTTTGTTTGCCACTCTTGGGAAATTTAACTTTGGGGATAATTTTATCAGATGGGTGGCGTTGCTTTACTCTAATCCTAAGGCTGCAGTGGTCGCGAACAGTCTCACTTCAGCTCCATTCTGTATAGGGAGAGGCACAAGGCAGGGTTGCCCCCTTTCACCTTTGCTCTTCGCTCTAGTCATTGAACCCCTAGCAGAACTTATTAGACAGAGCAAACATTTCCATGGCATTACAGTGGGAGGAGAAGATCATCGCGCATCACTGTATGCTGATGATGTATTAATATTTATGTTTAAACCAGATCAGTCTACTCCTGTATTGTTGGAATGTATTTCTTACTACAGCAGTCTCTCTGGCTATAAAATAAATCTTTCGAAATCCATTGCATTACCTTTAAATATCTCCTCTTTAGAACACCTAAAATTAATCTCCCCTTTCCAAATATCACACGACGGCTTTAGATATCTTGGTATTTTTATCACAGCTTCACTTAATGATCTTATAAATAATAATTATACCCCTCTTATAGAAAAAATCAAGGTCAATTTGAAAACGTGGTGCTTACTTCCGATTTCATTTCTAGGGAGAATAAATGTAATTAAAATGAATATCCTTCCCAAGCTTTTATATTTATTTCAATCTATTCCTAGTTATTTAAAAAGTTCATTTTTCAAAGACTTCAATAAGCACCTTTCAAAGTTTATTTGGAATAATAAAATGCCTCGGATCAAAATTTCCAAACTAATGAAGCCAAAGGACAAAGGTGGAATCGCCTTGCCAAATCTTCAGTTATATTACTGGGCAGCCCAGATTAAAAATATGATTAGTTGGTGTAGTGAGAGGACCAATTCTATCTGGTATAATATGGAAGCAGCAACTTGCTCTCCACTACCAATTAGATTTCTACCATTTGTTAAGAACTATACAAAGCTAAAAAATATTGCGGAATATTATACCATATCAAACACTCTTCGAGCCTGGATAGATATTAAATCATATTTTAAAATACCCGCCTCTCTTTCCTTGTCTTCTCCACTATCTTTCAACCCTGATTTCCCCTTAACATTACAGAATATTGGGCTTTCGACATGGCTGAAACTGGGAATTTCTCAAATTTCTTGTCTATATTCAGAGGGAACTCTAAAGTCTTTCCAACAGATTGTGGAGCAATACAAACTATCAAAGTCAAATTTTTACAAATATCTTCAGTTGCGACATTTTTTTACACTAAAGATAGACAAAGGAGAGTTAAGAATGGACATAACAGAGATCGAAGACATTTTATTAAATCCAATCTGTCTAAAGGGATCGATATCAAGGACATATGATATCTTGTCTAGCAATTGCACCTCTGCCTTGCTGGGACTGAAGGAAGTCTGGGAGAAGGACATTGGTCAAACCATTGAAGAAAATGACTGGACTGTTGTATGTGATAAAGTGTACCCTAAATGTACCTCCCTTGGGATCCATGAGCTCAATTTCAAATTCTTCAATAGAATATACCTTACGCCGATGCGTATTAAGAAGATGTTTACCAACGCTACAGGCCTGTGTTTCAAGTGCAATAAAGACAAAGGCACATTCATGCATTGTTTTTGGTACTGTGACAAAATTTTGTCATACTGGAAGAAAGTACATAGTGTAATGGAAGATCTTCTTGGACTACACTTCGATATGACCCCAGCTTTGTATTTATTGAATCTTAATGTGAATACTCTGTTTAAAAAAGACGCAATACAACTATTTGTTGTCTTGGTATACTTAGCTAAAAAATGCATTTTGTTACTTTGGTCTGCATCACAGGCTCCATCCTTCAAAATGTGGACATCACAAATCGCTACATGGTTACCACTTGAAAAGCTCACCTACGATAAACATAAAAAATCTGACAGATTCTGGCTCATATGGTCTCCCCTTTGGGATTATATAAAGGAACTCCCTTAACAGGCATACCAAACCGCTTCTAATTTCTGCAAATTTTCTTTGACTTCCTATCTAAAGGATGCTCTAAGACTAGTCAATGTGACCTTGTTTATCTGTGGTTGTTATTTTAATTTATCTTATTACTGTCTTTTATGTTTTGTACACCCTGTAATACGAATATAACTTTATGTTGTGATACTGTAAATGTAAATTTACTACTGTGGGCAAACAATAAAAAAAAAAAAAAAAAAAAAAAAAAAAAAAAAAAAAAAAAAAAAGAACATAACGACTTAGTCTCTCTCTTTAAGCGGTATGAGAACCTGTTTCCTGATGTGCCTCATCGGACAACAAAAATTGAACATGACATTGATGTGGGCGCTACATGCCCCATTAAACAACATCCGTATCGTGTAAATCCACATAAAAGATTGTTGTTTTCAAATGAGGTGAAGTTCATGCTGAGAAACGGCATTGCAGAGTCTAGTAGTAGTCCGTGGAGTTCGCCCTGTTTACTTGTTCCAAAGAGTGATGGTTCCACACGGTTTTGCACGGATTTTAGGAGGGTGAACGCTGTAACAAAGCCTGACAGTTACCCCTTACCGCGCATTGACGATTGTGTTGATCGTCTGGGTGCCGCTGTGTTCGTCAGTAAAATTGACCTATTGAAAGGTTACTGGCAGGTTCCGTTGACGCTCCGTGCCAAGGAGATCTCAGCCTTTGTGACACCCGATCACTTCCTGCAGTACACCGCTATGGCCTTCGGCCTTCGAAACGCTCCTGCCACCTTTCAAAGGCTTATCAACGGCGTTCTGGAAGGGGTGTCCAACTGCGAGGCCTATTTAGATGATTTGATCATCTATAGTGACACCTGGTTTTCGCATTTGGCCCATCTTTCTACTGTGTTTGCCAGGTTGTCCGAAGCTAATTTGACCATTAATCTCGCTAAGTGTGAGTTTGGCCAGGCCACTGTGGTGTATCTGGGTAAAGTGGTTGGTCGTGGGCAGGTGCGCCCTGTCCAGTCTAAAGTGGAGGCGATTCTGAATTATCCTCCTCCTACCACCCGCCGGGAACTCCGTCGCTTCTTGGGCATGGTCGGCTACTACCGCTCGTTTTGTAAGAACTTCTCTGTTCTTGCCTCACCTCTCACTGATTTGCTGAGTCCGAAGGTGTCTTATATCTGGACTTCACGGAGTCAAGCTGCTTTCGACTCTATAAAAGCACTGTTGACTACTGCGCCTGTGCTAGCCGCTCCTAATTTTTCTCTGCCTTTTTCCATCGCTGTTGACGCGAGTGATCTGGGAGCGGGAGCTGTTCTCCTGCAACATGACGGGAATGGTCTTGAACACCCTGTCTGTTTTTTCTCGCGTATGTTTACCCGCTGTCAGCGGGCTTATTCGACAATAGAAAAGGAGGCCCTTGCTCTAGTGCTTGCCTTTCAGCACTTCGAGGTCTATGTCGGAGGTGCTTTGTGTCCGGTGGTGGTCTATACAGACCACAACCCTTTGGTTTTTCTTGATCGTATGAGAAATTCCAACCAATGTTTAATGCGGTGGAGTTTGATTCTTCAAGGTTGCAACTTGGAGATTAGACATATTCGAGGACGTGACAATGTAGTTGCAGATGCATTGTCTCGTGCTTGTTGAAAATTTCCTAAATAAATTGCTTATTTTTTTTTCTTCTTTCCTATTTTAGTTCAGCATGTTTTGGAGTCCTTGCTGATTGTGGGTTTGTAAATGTTATTTTCTGGTTATTGGTTGATTTAACCCCAATTTATTTTCTTAAGGGTGGGGGTGTTACGTTGCTCAGCCTGTTTGTCTGTGCTGTTCTTTCTCGCTGTCTCTCTCCCCATAGGTCACGTGATGTCTCGCCAGCTGCGAGTGGGCGGGGCCTACTACTATAAGGACGCCGAGATCAACATCCGCTCTCTCTCTCACACTCGAGCGGACGCTCTCACTTTCACTTCCACTCCTGAGTCGTCTCAGACGGCAGAGCGCGCGTTCTCCAGAAGGCTCTCATGCGCTCGTCTGGATGTCCTCTCTATAGAGGCTTCGACATGATCAGCGTCATGTTTCATGTTTCTTCTTTATGCCGTTCTTAGCGGGACGCCCGCGTATGTACCATGTCCGACCCGTTTTTCTTTTGTTTCAAGCTGGTGGTATTGGTGATGGGTTATCACGTTGTTTAGTGTAGGTTTAGTTAGAACAGAAGTCAGCGGACCCGGAAGACTCACCGGAAACATTGTCTTTCTTTTTGGACGGGAGGCAGGAGAGAGCTTTGATCCGGAAGACAGCTGTGAGCAGGGTTTTCTTTCTGTTTGTTTTACTATTCATTTTGCCGCCCTGCTTTCTTTGTGATTCAATTGTTTATTATTTAAATCTTTGACAATAAATTATTTTTGTATTGTCATTTGACGCTTGAGGTGTCGTTTCTTTTATGTGTTATGTTGTCCCTGTTTAAACTCATTTAGTGGGCACGTAACAGTGTTCATATATACAACTATACCACAGAAGTATAGCAGAACCTTGTTCTGTGTTCATATATACAACTATACCACAGAAGTATAGCAGAACCTTGTTCTGTGTTCATATATACAACTATACCACAGAAGTATAGCAGAACCTTGTTCTGTGTTCATATATACAACTATACCACAGAAGTATAGCCGAACCTTGTTCTGTGTTCATATATACAACTATACCACAGAAGTATAGCCGAACCTTGTTCTGTGTTCATATATACAACTATACCACAGAAGTATAGCCGAACCTTGTTCTGTGTTCATATATACAACTATACCACAGAAGTATAGCCCAACCTTGTTCTGTGTTCATATATAC
>CM070828.1:42700795-42720795 GCA_036326025.1 Chrosomus eos
ATCATCAGACACACACACACACACACACACACACACACACACACTGAGAGACAGACAGATCAGATCATCAGACACACACACACACACTGAGAGACAGACAGATCAGATCATCAGACACACACACACACACACACACACACACACACACACTGAGAGACAGACAGATCAGATCATCAGACACACACACACACACACACACACACACACTGAGAGACAGATCAGATCATCAGACACACACACACACACACACACACACTGAGAGACAGACAGATCAATAATCAGACACACACACACACACACACACACACACTGAGAGACAGACAGATCAACTCATCAGACACACACACACACTGAGAAGCAGACAGATCAGATCATCAGACACACACACCCACTGAGAGACAGACAGATCCGATCATCAGACACACACACACACACACACACACACACACTGAGAGACAGACAGATCAGCTCATCAGACACACACACACATCAGACAGACAGACAGACACACAGACACTGATGGTCAGACAGACAGACAGACACTGATGGTCAGAGAGATAGACAGTGATGGTCAGACAGACAGACAGACACTGATGGTCAGACAGACAGACACTGATGGTCAGACAGACAGACAGTGAGGTCAGACAGACACTGATGGTCAGACCGACAGACAGAGATGGTCAGAGAGACAGACAGTGATGGTCAGACAGACAGACAGACAGACAGACAGACAGACAGACAGACACTCATAGACAGACAGACAGTGATGGTCAGACAGACAGACAGACAGACACTGATGGTCAGACGGACAGACAGACAGACAGACACTGATGGTCAGAGAGACAGACAGTGATGGTCAGACAGACAGTGATGGTCAGACAGACAGTGATGGTCGGTCAGACAGACAGTGATGGTCGGTCAGACAGACAGACAGACAGACAGACAGACACTGATGGTCAGAGAGACAGACAGTGATGGTCAGACAGACAGACACTGATGGTCAGACAGACAGACAGTGATGGTCAGACAGACAGACAACGACAGACAGACAGACAGTGATGGTCAGACAGACAGACAGACAGACAGACACTGATAGCCAGACAGACAGACACTGATGGTCAGAGAGACAGACAGTGATGGTCAGATTGACAGACAGACAGACAGACAGACAGTGATGATCGGTCAGACAGACAGACAGACAGACACTGATGGTCAGACAGACAGACACTGATGGTCAGACGGACAGACAGACAGACACTGATGGTCAGAGAGACAGACAGTGATGGTCAGACAGACAGACAGACAGACACTGATGGTCAGAGAGACAGACAGTGATTGTCAGACAGACACAGACAGACAGTGATGGTCGGTCAGACAGACAGACAGACAGACACTGATGGTCAGACAGACACTGATGGTCAGAGAGACAGACAGTGATGGTCAGACAGACAGACAGACAGACAGACACTGTACAGGCACTGTAATCTGCTCTGGCCCCCTTCCTGTTCAAGGAGTGATGAGATAGTTAGTAGATTGTGTTCACTCAATGGCTGGTTGTCTAATTGGTGTCCGCAACATAATATAGAATTCATAGACAATTGGAAAATTTTTGGGGCAAGCCTGACCTGTTGAAAAGAGATGGTATTCATCCCACCTGGGATGGTGCTGCTCTTCTCTCTAGTAATTTGGCTCATAGTCTTAGAGATAAAACATGACAATCTGGGGCTCAGGTCAGGAAGCAGACAAACTGGCTAAACCGACCGTCTGCTAGCGGCCTCGACGTCACCAAGGTCAGATAAATCCATCACATAGAGACTCTTTCACCTAGATATCATCATATAGAGATTGTGTCTGTTCCCCGAATTTGGAAATCCAAAAAACTGCCAAACCTTTCTAAGGTTAAAAATCTAATTGATGTTCAACAAATAAAAAACAGATATAATACAGATGAGCAAACGATAAAGCTTGGGTTGCTGAATATTCGATCCCTTAATTCAAAATCGCTCATAGTTAATGATAAGATTAAAGACTATAATCTTGATGTGCTGTGTTTGACAGAAACCTGGCTAAAACCAAACGATTACATTACTTTAAATGAGTCCACTCCGCAAGATTATTGTTATAAACATGAGCCTCGTCCGAAAGGCAAAGGGGGAGGTGTTGCTGTAATTTATAGTAATATTCTCAAAACCACTAAGAAATCTAGTTTTAAATATACTTCTTTTGAAGTGTTGGTGCTTAATGTAAAAATGTATAGTGTAAACAATAAATCACGTTTGAGAATTCTGCTGGCTACTGTATACAGGCCACCAGGGCACCATAAAGATTTTCTCAAAGAATTTGCTGACTTTCTATCAGAATTAGTATTGGCTGCAGATAAAGTCCTAATTGTTGGTGATTTTAATATACATGTAGATGATGAAAAAGATGCATTGGGATTGGCATTTAAAGACATTATAAACTCAATTGGAGTTAGACAACACGTGTCAGGACCTACTCATTGTTGTAATCATACTCTAGATCTAATATTATCACATGGAATAGATGTTGATGGCGTTGAAATTCTGCAGCAGAGCGACGACATCTCAGATCATTATCTAGTCTCGTGTAAATTACATTTAGCCAAGGCTGCAAAGCCGACTCCGTCTTATAAATATGTTAGACCTATCACTTCTGCCACTAAAGATTGCTTTATTAATAATCTTCCAAATCAGTTTCATAATCTCAGCATCCCAGATAGCTTAGAAGAACTTGATATTGCAACAGAAACGTTTAACTCTCTCTTTTCCAGCACTTTAGACACAGTTGCTCCGCTGCGCTTAAAGAAGATTAAAGAAAATAGTCCAACGCCGTGGTACAATGAGCACACCCGGGCCCTTAAGAGAGCAGCCAGAAAAATGGAGCGAAACTGGAAGAAAACAAAACTAGAGGTATTTCGGATTTCATGGAAGGAGAGCTCGATTGCTTACAGAGAGGCCTTAAAAGATGCTAGAACTAATTATTTTTCAACCCTATTAGAAGAAAATAAACATAATCCTAGGTATTTATTTGAACAAGTGACTAAACTAACGAAAAAGAAAGCTTCAAGCCCAGAAGTTTATAAGAAACACAGCAGTAATGACTTTATGAACTTCTTCACTTATAAGATTGATAATATCAGGGACAAAATTATAACTATGCAACCGTCTACTACAGCATCGCATCAGGGAGTATATTGTAGTCTCTGTGAGGAACATTTTGATTCATTTGTTGCTATAGGAGAGGAAGAATTTTGCAAAATTGTTAATTCATCTAAATCGACAACTTGTATGCTAGACCCTATACCGACTAAGCTACTGAAAGAGATGCTTCCAGAGGTCATAGATCCTCTTCTAGATATCATTAATTCATCTTTGTCATTAGGATACGTACCAAAAACCTTTAAGTTGGCTATGATTAAACCGCTTGTTAAAAAACCGCAACTTGATCCTACAGAATTAGTCAATTACAGGCCAATCTCGAATCTGCCTTTTCTGTCAAAGATACTAGAAAAAGCAGTATCCTCACAACTGTGTTCCTTTTTAGAAAGAAATAATATCTGCGAGGACTTTCAGTCCGGATTTAGACCGTACCATAGTACTGAGACTGCTCTCATTAGAGTCACAAATGATTTGCTCCTATCATCCGATCGTGGTTGTATCTCTCTATTAGTGTTACTTGATCTTAGTGCTGCATTTGATACTATCGACCACAACATTCTTTTAAATAGACTAGAAAACTATGTTGGCATTAGCGGAATTGCACTAGCATGGTTTAAATCATACTTATCTGACCGTTTTCAGTTTGTATCAGTAAATGAAGAGATGTCTTATCGATCACAAGTTCAGTATGGCGTACCACAAGGCTCAGTACTAGGACCGCTGCTCTTCACTCTGTACATGCTACCATTAGGAGATATCATTAGGAAATATGGAATTAGCTTTCACTGTTATGCTGATGATACTCAGCTGTATATTTCTTCAAAACCTAACGAAACTTACCAATTCACAAAATTAACGGAATGCATAGCTGATATAAAAAATTGGATGACCAGTAATTTCCTATTACTAAATTCTGAAAAAAACAGAGATTCTAATCATTGGACAAAAAACTTCCTCACCTAATAACCTAGAATACTGTCTAACACTTGATGGCTGCTCTGTTAAGTCTTCGTCGTCAGTTAGGAACCTGGGTGTGCTCTTTGATACCAATCTTTCATTTGAAAGTCACGTGTCTAGTATCTGTAAAACCGCATTTTTCCATCTTAAAAATATATCTAAATTACGTCATATGCTCTCACTGACAAATGCGGAACAATTAGTTCATGCTTTCATGACCTCAAGGCTAGATTATTGTAATGCTCTACTGGGTGGTTGCCCTGCACGCTTATTAAACAAACTACAGCTAGTTCAAAACGCAGCCGCTAGAGTTCTTACCAGAACAAGGAAGTATGACCATATTAGCCCGGTTCTGTCAACACTGCATTGGCTGCCTATTAAACATCGTATAAATTTTAAAATATTGCTGATTACTTACAAAGCACTAAATGGTTTAGCTCCCCAGTACTTGAGCGAGCTCTTAACGCATTATAGTCCTTCACTTCTATTGCGATCTCAAAATTCTGGCCAGTTGATAATACCTAGAATATCTAAATCGGCTGCTGGCGGTAGATCCTTTTCCTATTTAGCACCAAAACTTTGGAACAATCTTCCTAACACGGTCCGGGAAGCAGATACAGTCTGTCAGTTTAAATCTAGACTAAAAACACATCTCTTTGGCTTAGCATACACATAACACATTATAGATTTCTATAATTCAATGTTAGGCTGCATAGATTAGATCAGCCGGAACCGGGAACACTTCCCATAATTCCTGATGTACTTTGTACATCATAAGAAGGATGGCGTCTACGCTAATATTAGTCTCTCTGTTTATCCCGAGGTTTACCGCAGACCGCCGGATCCAGGGCATATCCAGATCTGATGAAGGACCATCACATGGACACGACGACACGCATTATCAGGGCTGTGAAGGCCCATGGACACCTCACCACTCATCTCCTCACCGGCCGGATGACCCAACCCAACCAGATGAACTGGATAATATCGTGAAAGTTCTGATCCCATCTGACTCCTGACATTATGCTGCCTAACTCATAATCATACACTGTTCATTCGTTGGCCAAAGGAGGACTGGCCCCCCGACTGAGCCTGGGTTCTCCCAAGGTTTTTTTCTCCATTCTGTCCCTGATGGAGTTTTGGTTCCTTGCCACTGTTGCCTTCGCCTTTTGGCTTGCTTAGTTGGGGACATTTAATTTTCAATTGAACAATACTATTACAACATTGTTTTCCTGTTATCTCTGTAAAGCTGCTTTGAAACAATTTGTATTGTAAAAAGCGCTATATAAATAAAGGTGACTTGACTTGACTTGACAGACAGACAGACAGACAGTGATGGTCGGTCAGACAGACAGACAGACAGACACTGATAGCCAGACAGACAGACACTGATTGTCAGAGAGACAGACAGTGATGGTCAGATTGACAGACAGACAGACAGACAGACAGACAGACAGACAGACAGACACTGATGGTCAGACGGACGGACAGACAGACAGACAGACAGACAGACAGACAGACACAGTAATGGTCAGAGAGACAGATACTGATGGTCAGACAGACACACAGACAGACGGACACTGATGATCAGAGAGACAGACAGTGATGGTCAGACAGACAGACAGAGACAGACAGACAGACAGACAGACACTGATGGTCAGACAGACAGACAGACAGACAGACAGTGATGGTCAGACAGACAGACAGCGACAGACAGACAGACAGACAGACAGACACTTATGGTCAGACAGACACTGATGGTCAGACAGACACTGATGGTCAGACAGACAGACACTGATGGCCAGACAGACAGACAGACAGACAGACACACACACACACACACACACACACACACACACACTGATGGCCAGACAGACAGACAGACACACACACACACACACACACACACACACACACACTGATGGCCAGACAGACAGACAGACACACACACACACACACACACACACACACACACACTGATGGCCAGACAGACAGACACACACACACACTGATGGACAGACAGACAGACAGACAGACACACTGATGGACAGACAGACAGACAGACACACTGATGGACAGACAGACAGACAGACACACTGATGGACAGACAGCTGGAGATGCAGACGTGACTCGTGTCTCACCCTGAAGCAGGACGTGTGGCTGATGATGTTCAGCTCCTCTAAGATCATCTTCCCGTCTCCAGCGATGGGTTTCCCACAGACCGTACAGACGTCGCGGCTGCTGACCCTACAGACAGATCTTACAGTACGCTGGATAATATAATAAACCTCTGATCAATAACCTCAGTAACCCCTGACCTGCTGGAGGACTGCAGTGTGTGTAGAGGCGAGCGTGGGGCCGGCGGTGCAGCGGGGATCTCAGTGTTAACAGTCCTGACCTGGGTTCTGATATCAGGAGAAGAACACACATGCAAACGTACACAGATGAGTCTATCTGACCATCAGTTCTGAATTATGAGTTATCATCATGTCTACACTCTAAAAAATATTGGGTCAGTTTTTTTGGTTATTTTTTCAGTATTTGGGAAACCCAGCTCCTGGGTCAGATGTAACATCAACCCAGTGTTTGGGTAGTTTTTGTTTAACCCAGCTACTGGGTCAGATATAACAACCCAATGTTTGTGTAGTTTTTGTTTAACCCAGCAACTGGGTCAGATATAACAACCCAATGTTTGTGTAGTTTTTGTTTAAACCAGCTACTGGGTCAGATATAACAACCCAATGTTTGAGTAATTTTTGTGTAACCCAGTTCCTGGGTCATAAATAACAAGCCAGTTATTTATCGCAGGCTTTTTGGAACCTCTTCAGGAGAAGTAACAGTCCCTAACAGAACTAAGGATTTAAGTTATTCTGTAAACAATAATTAATGCATGAAGTAAAAAAAGCTAGTACTATAGTAACAATGAATCAACCAAGTATAATGGGTTAAATAAACAACCCAATTTTCTGGGTAAAATTAACCCAACATGTGTTCTGTCCTATATATTTACCCAGACTTTGGGTTGAAAACAACACCAATAGGCTTAATGCACAGCTGCACTACTTCCTGAACTTCAGCCAGCTCCTTTGTTTCCTGTCTGCCATTATTGGACAAACTGATTAACCCAGGTGTGTCTGGTATTTGTTACTGGTCAGGCACACCTGGATTAATCAGTTTGTCCAATAATGGCAGACAGGAAACAAAGGAGCTGGCTGAAGTTCAGGAAGTAGTGCAGCTGTGCACAAAGCCTATTGGGTTGTTTTTAACCCAGTGTTTTTTAGAGTCTAGTGTATGTGAGCTGGGTATGAACTGGAGTGTGTTTATCTACATAACAGTTAGGGTTAGTGTCCTCAGTGTGTCTTACTGTGATCTGACAGGCAGTGACTGCACTCTTCCAGACAGTAAAGAGTCAGTGAGATCCTCCAGTGGAGCACTGAGGGGGAAATACATGATAAGGATCTCAGGTGAGCTAAATGAGGTACAGGACAGGTGTGCTAAACGAGGTACAGGACAGGTGTGCTAAACGAGGTACAGGACAGGTGTGTTAAACGAGGTACAGGACAGGTGTGCTAAACGAGGTACAGGACAGGTGTGCTAAACGAGGTACAGGACAGGTGAGGTACAGGACAGGTGTGCTAAACGAGGTGCAGGACAGGTGTACTAAACGAGGTACAGGACAGGTGTACTAAACGAGGTACAGGACAGGTGTGCTAAACGAGGTACAGGACAGGTGTACTAAACGAGGTACAGGACAGGTGTACTAAACGAGGTACAGGACAGGTGTACTAAACGAGGTACAGGACAGGTGTGCTAAACGAGGTGCAGGACAGGTGAGCTAAACGAGGTGCAGGACAGGTGTGCTAAACGAGGTACAGGACAGGTGTGCTAAACGAGGTACAGGACAGGTGAGCTAAACGAGGTGCAGGACAGGTGTGCTAAACGAGGTACAGGACAGGTGTGCTAAACGAGGTACAGGACAGGTGTACTAAACGAGGTGCAGGACAGGTGTGCTAAACGAGGTGCAGGACAGGGGTACTAAACGAGGTACAGGACGGGTGAGCTAAACGAGGTGCAGGACAGGTGTGCTAAACGAGGTACAGGACAGGTGAGCTAAACGAGGTACAGGACAGGTGAGCTAAACGAGGTACAGGACAGGTGTGCTAAACGAGGTACAGGACAGGTGTGCTAAACGAGGTGCAGGACAGGTGTGCTAAACGAGCTACAGGACAGGTGAGCTAAACGAGGTACAGGACAGGTGTGCTAAACGAGGTACAGGACAGTTGTGCTAAACGAGGTACAGGACAGGTGAGCTAAACGAGGAACAGGACAGGTGTGCTAAACGAGGTACAGGACAGGTGAGTTAAACGAGGTACAGGACAGGTGAGCAAAACGAGGTACAGGACAGGTGTGCTAAACGAGGTACAGGACAGGTGAGCTAAACGAGCTACAGGACAGGTGTGCTAAACGAGGTACAGGACAGTTGTGCTAAACGAGCTACAGGACAGGTGTGCTAAACGAGGTACAGGACAGTTGTGCTAAACGAGGTACAGGACAGGTGTGCTAAACGAGGTACAGGACAGGTGAGGTACAGGACAGGTGAGCTAAACGAGGAACAGGACAGGTGTGCTAAACGAGGTACAGGACAGGTATGCTAAACGAGGTACAGGACAGGTGTGCTAAACGAGGTACAGGACAGGTGTGCTAAATGAGGTACAGGACAGGTGAGGTACAGGACAGGTGTGCTAAACGAGGTACAGGACAGGTGTGCTAAATGAGGTAGAGGACAGGTGTGCTAAATGAGGTACAGGACAGGTGAGGTACAGGACAGGTGTGCTAAATGAGGTACAGGACAGGTGAGGTACAGGACAGATGAGCTAAACGAGGTACAGGACAGGTGTGCTAAACGAGGTACAGGACAGGTGTGCTAAACGAGGTACAGGACAGGTGTGCTAAACGAGGTAAAGGACAGGTGAGGTACAGGACAGGTGAGCTAAACGAGGAACAGGACAGGTGTGCTAAACGAGGTACAGGACAGGTGTGCTAAACGAGGTACAGGACAGGTATGCTAAATGAGGTACAGGACAGGTGTGCTAAACGAGGTACAGGACTGGTGTGCTAAACGAGGTATAGGACAGGTGTGCTAAACGAGGTACAGGACAGGTGAGCTAAACGAGGTACAGGACAGGTGTGCTAAACGAGGAACAGGACAGGTGTGCTAAACGAGGTACAGGACAGTTGAGCTAAACGAGGTACAGGACAGGTATGCTAAACGAGGTACAGGACAGGTGTGCTAAACGAGGTACAGGACAGGTGTGCTAAACGAGGTACAGGACAGGTGAGCTAAACGAGGTACAGGACAGGTGTGCTAAACGAGGTACAGGACAGGTGTGCTAAACGAGGTACAGGACAGTTGAGCTAAACGAGGTACAGGACAGGTATGCTAAACGAGGTACAGGACAGGTGTGCTAAACGAGGTACAGGACAGGTGTGCTAAACGAGGTACAGGACAGGTGAGCTAAACGAGGTACAGGACAGGTGTGCTAAACGAGGTACAGGACAGGTATGCTAAACGAGGTACAGGACAGGTGTGCTAAACGAGGTACAGGACAGGTGTGCTAAACGAGGTACAGGACAGGTGTGCAGCAGATTTACCTGGGAGTCTGAGAGCTGTAGTGTGTGTTCTGGGTCACGGCTGACGGGGAATACCTGACATCAACACAAAATTCGTCACACACAGGTGTAAAGTATTTGAGTAAATGTAATTACTGTACTTATGTATCTTTTTGGCTACTTTGAAGTTGAGTATCAAATATATTAGCAACTTTTACTCTCTACCTGACATCTGTGAAGAGTAATGCAATTACTCGTTACATTTTGCATGTCACCTAACGTTTTCTGCAGTATTTTGTTGTTTTGCAGTATTAAAGAAGCGATATCGTCTACGCTCATTACAGGAACTATATAGTGTGTGTTTCTCCTTTACTCACACAAACTCTTCATCAAGTCTGCTTTACATTACTGCGAGTGCATTACAGCATTGTTCAATCACACGTGTTTCATATATGAGATGAGCTCATGATGAGACCGAACCACGACATCTACGTCTATTATTTTAATTTTCTATTAAGTGTAATTTTACGTAACATTATTTTATTTATCCACTATATTGATGACAGCTTTTTGAAAGATACTGGTTTACTGATGGCCTTCTTTGATTGTAGATGTTTAAGAGGCTGTTGTTGTCAACCTTTATTTTTGCAATATTCATTTTTATTTTTATTTTAGAAAATAAACACGATTTCTCATCTTACAAATCAAATGTTTATTTTCACTGGGATGTGTCTCAGGTGTTGAGGACTAGTGCATCTGTGTGTTCAAATCTGTTCAAATCTGATACTCTAAGACTTTTAATGGTTCTCCGGCACTCTTTACACCTCTGTCATCACGCGTCACAGCTGGCTCGAAATGAAAATGTTTCTATATTCATGTTTTAATCTTAATGATCTTAATGTTTCATTGATCTTTCTTTGCAGCGATTGAGTAACGCTGAGGATCTCGTACCTCGAGCTCAGACTCTCGTCCAGCGCTGAAGATGTTCTAGTGTTCGTGACGGTCGTCCTGTTAGATGGACAGAACAATCAGAGACCCTGAAGCAACATCAGGTGTGTGTGTGTGTGTGTGTGTGTGTGTGTGTGTGTGTGTGTGTGTGTGTGTGTGTGTGTGTGTGTGTGTGTGTGTGTGTGTGTGACACTTACTGAGACTGAGACGGTGTTAAGGACTTCAGTGTAGAGACAGACACGCTTTCACTTCTGAGAACATAGAACAACATCAGGTGTGTGTGTGTGTGTGTGTGTGTGTGTGTGTGTGTGTGTGTGTGTGGTGAGTGAGTGGTGTGTGTGAGACACTTACTGAGACTGAGACGGTGTTGAGGACTTCAGTGTAGAGACAGACACGCTTTCACTCCTGAGAACAGAGAACAACGTGAATGTGTGTGTGTGTGTGTGTGTGTGTGTGTGTGTGTGTGTGTGAGACACTTACTGAGACTGAGACGGTGTTGAGGACTTCAGTGTAGAGACAGACACGCTTTCACTTCTGAGAACAGAGAACAACATCAGGTGTGTGTGTGTGTGTGTGTGTGTGTGTGTGTGCGCGTGCGTGCGTGTGTGTGAGTGAGTGAGTGTGTGTGAGACACTTACTGAGACTTAGACGGTGTTGAGGACTTCAGTGTAGAGACAGACACGCTTTCACTCCTGAGAACAGAGAACAACGTGAATGTGTGTGTGTGTGTGTGTGTGTGTGTGTGTGTGTGTGTGTGTGTGTGTGTGTGTGTGTGTGTGTGTGTGTGTGAGACACTTACTGAGACTGAGACGGTGTTGAGGACTTCAGTGTAGAGACAGACACGCTTTCACTCCTGAGAACAGAGAACAACGTAGGTGTGTGTGTGTGTGTGTGTGTGTGTGTGTGTGTGTGTGTGTGTGTGTGTGTGTGTGTGTGTGTGTGTGTGTGTGTGTGTGTGTGTGTGACACTTACTGAGACTGAGACGGTGTTGAGGACTTCAGTGTAGAGACAGACACGCTTTCACTCCTGAGAACAGAGAACAACATCAGGTGTGTGTGTGTGTGTGTGTGTGTGTGTGTGTGTGTGTGTGTGTGTGTGTGTGGGGTGTGTGTGTGTGTGACACTTACTGAGACTGAGACGGTGTTGAGGACTTCAGTGTAGAGACAGACACGCTTTCACTTCTGAGAACATAGAACAACATCAGGTGTGTGTGTGTGTGTGTGTGTGTGTGTGTGTGTGTGTGTGTGTGTGTGTGTGTGTGTGTGTGTGTGTGTGTGTGTGTGTGTGTGTGTGTGTGTGTGTGTGTGTGTGTGTGGAGCGAAAAAATGGAGCGAAACTGGAAGAAAACAAAACTAGAGGTATTTCGGATTTCATGGAAGGAGAGCTCGATTGCTTACAGAGAGGCCTTAAAAGATGCTAGAACTAATTATTTTTCAACCCTATTAGAAGAAAATAAAAATAATCCAAGGTATTTATTTGAACAAGTGACTAAACTAACGAAAAAGAAAGCTTCAAGCCCAGAAGTTTATAAGAAACACAGCAGTAATGACTTTATGAACTTCTTCACTTATAAGATTGATAATATCAGGGACAAAATTATAACTATGCAACCGTCTACTACAGTATCGCATCAGGGAGTATATTGTAGTCTCCATGAGGAGCATTTTGATTCATTTGTTGCTATAGGAGAGGAAGAATTTTGCAAAATTGTTAATTCATCTAAATCGACAACTTGTATGCTAGACCCTATACCCACTAAGCTACTGAAAGAGATGCTTCCAGAGGTCATAGATCCTCTTCTAGATATCATTAATTCATCTTTGTCATTAGGATACGTACCAAAAACCTTTAAGTTGGCTATGATTAAACCGCTTGTTAAAAAACCGCAACTTGATCCTACAGAATTAGTCAATTACAGGCCGATCTCGAATCTGCCTTTTCTGTCAAAGATACTAGAAAAAGCAGTATCCTCACAACTGTGTTCCTTTTTAGAAAGAAATAATATCTGCGAGGATTTTCAGTCCGGATTTAGACCGTACCATAGTACTGAGACTGCTCTCATTAAAGTCACAAATGATTTGCTCCTATCATCCGATCGTGGTTGTATCTCTCTATTAGTGTTACATGATCTTAGTGCTGCATTTGATACTATCGACCACAACATTCTTTTAAATAGACTATAAAACTATGTTGGCATTAGCGGAATTGCACTAGCATGGTTTAAATCATACTTATCTGACCGTTTTCAGTTTGTATCAGTAAATGAAGAGATGTCTTATCGATCACAAGTTCAGTATGGCGTACCACAAGGCTCAGTACTAGGACCGCTGCTCTTCACTCTGTACATGCTACCATTAGGAGATATCATTAGGAAATATGGAATTAGCTTTCACTGTTATGCTGATGATACTCAGCTGTATATTTCTTCAAAACCTAACGAAACTTACCAATTCACAAAATTAACGGAATGCATAGCTGATATAAAAAATTGGATGACCAGTAATTTCCTATTACTAAATTCTGAAAAAACAGAGATTCTAATCATTGGACAAAAAACTTCCTCACCTAATAACCTAGAATACTGTCTAACACTTGATGGCTGCTCTGTTAAGTCTTCGACGTCAGTCAGGAACCTGGGTGTGCTCTTTGATACCAATCTTTCATTTGAAAGTCACGTGTCTAGTATCTGTAAAACCGCATTTTTCCATCTTAAAAATATATCTAAATTACGTCATATGCTCTCACTGACAAATGCGGAACAATTAGTTCATGCGTTCATGACCTCAAGGCTAGATTATTGTAATGCTCTACTGGGTGGTTGCCCTGCACGCTTATTAAACAAACTACAGCTAGTTCAAAACGCAGCCGCTAGAGTTCTTACCAGAACCAGGCATTATGACCATATTAGCCCGGTTCTGTCAACACTGCATTGGCTGCCTATTAAACATCGTATAAATTTTAAAATATTGCTGATTACTTACAAAGCACTAAATGGTTTAGCTCCCCAGTACTTGAGCGAGCTCTTAACGCATTATAGTCCTTCACTTCTATTGCGATCTCAAAATTCTGGCCAGTTGATAATACCTAGAATATCAAAATCGACTGCTGGCGGTAGATCCTTTTCCTATTTAGCACCAAAACTTTGGAACAATCTTCCTAACACGGTCCGGGAAGCAGATACAGTCTGTCAGTTTAAATCTAGACTAAAAACACATCTCTTTGGCTTAGCATACACATAACACATTATAGATTTCTATAATTCAATGTTAGGCTGCATAGATTAGATCAGCCGGAACCGGGAACACTTCCCATAATTCCTGATGTACTTTGTACATCATAAGAAGGATGGCGTCTACGCTAATATTAGTCTCACTGTTTATCCCGAGGTTTACCTCAGACCGCCGGGTTCCAGGGCATATCCAGATCTGATGATGGACCATCACATGGACACGACGACACGCATTATCAGGGCTGTGAAGGCCCATGGACACCTCACCACACTCATCTCCTCACTGGCCGGATGACCCAACCCAACCAGATGAACTGGATAATATCGTGAAAGTTCTGATCCCATCTGACTCCTGACATTATGCTGCCTAACTCATAATCATACACTGTTCATTCGTTGGCCAAAGGAGGACTGGCCCCCCGACTGAGCCTGGGTTCTCCCAAGGTTTTTTTCTCCATTCTGTCACCTGATGGAGTTTTGGTTCCTTTCCACTGTTGCCTTCGCCTTTTGGCTTGCTTAGTTGGGGACATTTAATTTTCAATTGAACAATACTATTACAACATTGTTTTCCTGTTATCTATGTAAAGCTGCTTTGAAACAATTTGTATTGTAAAAAGCGCTATATAAATAAAGGTGACTTGACTTGTGTGTGTGTGTGTGTGTGTGTGTGTGTGTGTGTGTGTGTGTGTGTGTGTGTGTGTGTGTGTGTGTGTGGTGTGTGTGTGTGTGTGTGTGTGTGACACTTACTGAGACTGAGACGGTGTTGAGGACTTCAGTGTAGAGACAGACACGCTTTCACTTCTGAGAACATAGAACAACATCAGGTGTGTGTGTGTGTGTGTGTGTGTGTGTGTGTGTGTGTGTGTGTGTGTGTGTGTGTGTGTGTGTGTGTGTGTGGAGGATGAATCTCACCGGGTTGAGCTCTTCACAGGACTGGACACAGAGGAACTTTTTACAGCGCTGAGGAATGAAGAAACACATCAGAAATTCAGATGCTCATCAGTGTTGTGTGTAACTCATTACAAGTAAATTGAGTTACGTAATCAGATTACTTTTTCAAGTAACTAGTGAAGTAATGCATTACTTTTACAATTTACGATAAAATATCTGAGTTACTTTTTTAAAATAAGTAACGCAAATCACTTTGTTTTCACATTTACTGACTGACAGCTCTCCTGTCCTCATACTGAGACGAATCTACTGTAGTCTACCTCTACTGTACTGTACTCTACTGTACTCTACCTCTACTGTGCTCTACTGTACTCTACCTCTACTGTACTGTACTCTACTGTACTCTACCTCTACTGTACTCTACTGTACTCTACCTCTACAGTACTCTACATCTACTGTGCTCTACTGTACTCTACCTCTACTGTACTCTACGTCTACTGTACTCTACATCTACTGTGCTCTACTGTACTCTACCTCTACTGTACTCTACCTCTACTGTGCTCTACTGTACTCTACCTCTACTGTGCTCTACTGTACTCTACCTCTACTGTACTGTACTCTACTGTACTCTACCTCTACTGTG
Organism: Chrosomus eos; assembly: GCA_036326025.1. Taxonomy (NCBI): domain Eukaryota; kingdom Metazoa; phylum Chordata; class Actinopteri; order Cypriniformes; family Leuciscidae; genus Chrosomus; species Chrosomus eos. The sequence goes on from CM070828.1 coordinate 42,716,253, forward strand.
CTCTACTGTACTCTACCTCTACAGTACTCTACATCTACTGTGCTCTACTGTACTCTACCTCTACTGTACTCTACATCTACTGTACTCTACATCTACTGTGCTCTACTGTACTCTACCTCTACTGTACTCTACCTCTACTGTACTCTACCTCTACTGTGCTCTACTGTACTCTACCTCTACTGTGCTCTACTGTACTGTACTCTACCTCTACTGTGCTCTACTGTACTCTACCTCTACTGTACTCTACCTCTACTGTGCTCTACTGTACTCTACATCTACTGTACTCTACTGTACTCTACCTCTACTGTACTGTACTCTACATCTACTGTACTCTACATCTACTGTACTGTACTCTACATCTACTGTACTGTACTCTACTGTACTCTACCTCTACTGTGCTCTACTGTACTCTACATCTACTGTACTCTACTGTACTCTACCTCTACTGTACTGTACTCTACATCTACTGTACTCTACCTCTACTGTGCTCTACTGTGCTCTACCTCTACTGTACTCTACATCTACTGTGCTCTACTGTACTCTACCTCTACTGTACTCTACCTCTACTGTACTCTACCTCTACTGTACTCTACCTCTACTGTACTGTACTCTACATCTACTGTACTCTACCTCTACTGTACTCTACTGTGCTCTACCTCTACTGTACTCTACTGTACTCTACCTCTACTGTGCTCTACTGTACTCTACCTCTACTGTGCTCTACTGTACTCTACCTCTACTGTGCTCTACTGTACTCTACCTCTACTGTACTCTACTGTACTCTACCTCTACTGTGCTCTACTGTACTCTACCTCTACTGTACTCTACTGTACTCTACCTCTACTGTGCTCTACTGTACTCTACATCTACTGTACTCTACTGTACTCTACCTCTACTGTACTGTACTCTACATCTACTGTACTCTACATCTACTGTACTGTACTCTACATCTACTGTGTTGTGTGTGTGTGTGTGTTGTGTGTGTGTGTTGTTGTTTGTGTGTGTTGTGTGTGTGTGTGTGTTGTGTGTGGTGTGACCTTACTGAGACTGAGACGGTGTTGAGGACTTCAGTGTAGAGACAGACACGCTTTCACTTCTGAGAACATAGAACAACATCAGTGTGTGTGTGTGTGTGTGTGTGTGTGTGTGTGTGTGTGTGTGTGTGTGTGTGTGTGTGTGTGTGTGTGTGAGGATGAATCTCACCGGTTGAGCTCTTCACAGGACTGGACACAGAGGAACTTTTACAGCGCTGAGGAATGAAGAAACCATCAGAAATTCAGATGCTCATCAGTGTTGTGTGTAACTCATTACAAGTAAATTGAGTTACGTAATCAGATTACTTTTTCAAGTAACTATGAAGTAATGCATTACTTTTACAATTTACGATAAAATATCTGAGTTACTTTTTTAAAATAAGTAACGCAAATCACTTTGTTTTCACATTTACTGACTGACAGCTCTCCTGTCCTCATACTGAGACGAATCTACTGTAGTCTACCTCTACTGTACTGTACTCTACTGTACTCTACCTCTACTGTGCTCTACTGTACTCTACCTCTACTGTACTGTACTCTACTGTACTCTACCTCTACTGTACTCTACTGTACCCTACCTCTACAGTACTCTACATCTACTGTGCTCTACTGTACTCTACCTCTACTGTACTCTACGTCTACTGTACTCTACATCTACTGTGCTCTACTGTACTCTACCTCTACTGTACTCTACCTCTACTGTGCTCTACTGTACTCTACCTCTACTGTGCTCTACTGTACTCTACCTCTACTGTACTGTACTCTACTGTACTCTACCTCTACTGTGCTCTACTGTACTCTACCTCTACAGTACTCTACATCTACTGTGCTCTACTGTACTCTACCTCTACTGTACTCTACATCTACTGTACTCTACATCTACTGTGCTCTACTGTACTCTACCTCTACTGTACTCTACCTCTACTGTACTCTACCTCTACTGTGCTCTACTGTACTCTACCTCTACTGTGCTCTACTGTACTGTACTCTACCTCTACTGTGCTCTACTGTACTCTACCTCTACTGTACTCTACCTCTACTGTGCTCTACTGTACTCTACCTCTACAGTACTCTACTGTACCTCTACTGTACTCTACCTCTACTGTGCTCTACTGTACTCTACCTCTACTGTGCTCTACTGTACTCTACCTCTAATGTACTCTACTGTACTCTACCTCTACTGTGCTCTACTGTACTCTACCTCTACTGTACTCTACTGTACTCTACCTCTACTGTGCTCTACTGTACTCTACATCTACTGTACTCTACTGTACTCTACCTCTACTGTACTGTACTCTACATCTACTGTACTCTACATCTACTGTACTGTACTCTACATCTACTGTACTGTACTCTACTGTACTCTACCTCTACTGTGCTCTACTGTACTCTACATCTACTGTACTCTACTGTACTCTACCTCTACTGTACTGTACTCTACATCTACTGTACTCTACCTCTACTGTGCTCTACTGTGCTCTACCTCTACTGTACTCTACATCTACTGTGCTCTACTGTACTCTACCTCTACTGTACTCTACCTCTACTGTACTCTACCTCTACTGTACTCTACCTCTACTGTACTGTACTCTACATCTACTGTACTCTACCTCTACTGTACTCTACTGTGCTCTACCTCTACTGTACTCTACTGTACTCTACCTCTACTGTGCTCTACTGTACTCTACCTCTACTGTGCTCTACTGTACTCTACCTCTACTGTGCTCTACTGTACTCTACCTCTACTGTACTCTACTGTACTCTACCTCTACTGTGCTCTACTGTACTCTACCTCTACTGTACTCTACTGTACTCTACCTCTACTGTGCTCTACTGTACTCTACATCTACTGTACTCTACTGTACTCTACCTCTACTGTACTGTACTCTACATCTACTGTACTCTACATCTACTGTACTGTACTCTACATCTACTGTACTGTACTCTACTGTACTCTACCTCTACTGTGCTCTACTGTACCCTACATCTACTGTACTCTACTGTACTCTACCTCTACTGTACTGTACTCTACATCTACTGTACTCTACATCTACTGTACTGTACTCTACATCTACTGTACTCTACATCTACTGTGCTCTACTGTACTCTACCTCTACTGTACTCTACCTCTACTGTACTCTACCTCTACTGTGCTCTACTGTACTCTACCTCTACTGTACTGTACTCTACTGTACTCTACCTCTACTGTGCTCTACTGTACTCTACATCTACTGTACTCTACTGTACTCTACCTCTACTGTACTGTACTCTACATCTACTGTACTCTACCTCTACTGTACTGTACTCTACATCTACTGTACTCTACATCTACTGTGCTCTACTGTACTCTACCTCTACTACTCTACCTCTACTGTACTCTACCTCTACTGTGCTCTACTGTACTCTACCTCTACAGTACTCTACTGTACTCTACCTCTACTGTGCTCTACTGTACTCTACCTCTACTGTACTCTACTGTACTCTACCTCTACTGTGCTCTACTGTACTCTACCTCTACTGTACTCTACTGTACTCTACCTCTACTGTGCTCTACTGTACTCTACCTCTACTGTACTGTTCTCTACTGTACTCTACCTCTACTGTGCTCTACTGTACTCTACCTCTACTGTACTCTACTGTACTCTACTTCTACTGTTCTCTACTGTACTCTACCTCTACTGTACTCTACCTCTACTGTGCTCTACTGTACTCTACCTCTACTGTACTCTACCTCTACTGTTCTCTACTGTACTCTACCTCTACTGTACTCTACCTCTACTGTACTCTACTGTACTCTACCTCTACTGTACTGTTCTCTACTGTACTCTACCTCTACTGTGCTCTACTGTACTCTACCTCTACTGTGCTCTACTGTACTCTACCTCTACTGTACTGTTCTCTACTGTACTCTACCTCTACTGTGCTCTACTGTACTCTACCTCTACTGTACTCTACTGTACTCTACCTCTACTGTTCTCTACTGTACTCTACCTCTAATGTAATCTACTGTACTCTACCTCTACTGAAAGCAATATTCAAATACATTTGACTGACGTTTCCCAAACTGGGTTAATGAGTTGATGAAAAGCTATTTATTTATTAAATCATAAACATAATAATAATTGTATAAAACTATAAATAATAATCTATAATAAAACACACAAAAGGATGCTTTTTTACCCGCATGTCGTGTGCACAATTAACTAGAGTTAACATCAGAGAACAGTGAACATGAGAATGTGTCATCAAATTATTGAAATATGAAATGAAATCTTCAAGAACAGGTTTGTGAATCACAGATTACTCTGTGAGCTCTGGGAACTTCTCACCGAACGATGGTTTAATGGGGCTTAAATTAACACTAAGTAACAATTTTCAACCTTCATAATATATTTCCAAGACCCGTGTGATGGTACATCGACTTAAAATAAGTTAAATGACACGTCTGCCATCGCCTGGCGGGTCTGTATCGCTTTTACTGGCACTATGTAACTTCGGGTTTCGGGTAG
>CM070828.1:42725795-42730795 GCA_036326025.1 Chrosomus eos
TGAGACAAGAAGTCTAAATTATGACTTAAAAAGTTGATTATGACATAAAAATCTAAATTATGACACACTAAGTTATAATTATGTCATAAATTCCCAATCAAGTCATAATTATGATTTACGAAAGCATGATTTTGTTTCTTATGTGGCAGAAATGAGCTTCAATAAAAAGATATGATAGATATGAAATATGTTCATCAAGCATCATCTCCGTCATCCAATACTTTCACATACAAATGTTTTCAGAAGTTTAAAGTCATTAATGCAGTGTAAGTTTGACTGACCTGTGTGTGACGGAGGGCCGCTGGTGTGTGTGTGTGTGTGTGTGTGAATCTGCTGTCACACCTGCTCTGCTGTCACAGCCATGAGGACTTTGATCACGTGACCTCTGACCTCAGTAAACCTGTACAGTGAGTTTCAGCTGCCGCTTCAGCACACACACACACACACACACACACACACACACACACACACACACACACACACACACACACACACACACACACACACACACACACCACACACACACACACACACAACACACCACACACACACAAAACACACACACACACACACACACACACACACACACACACACACACACACACACACACACGAGTCCAGGCCTGTCACTGACGGGTGTGTATCTGATGAACGTGTCACACATTCCTGTGTTTATCAGAGTAATTTATATTCTTTTATAAAACTATCAGAGATGGAAAGAGAAAAACGTAGAAATGTAACAATTCAGCCAGTTTTATTATAATAGAATTGTGATATAAAGATTTTATTAATCGTTTGAATTAGTTAATTTAGTTATGTGTTTTTGACTTTTTATTATTTTAGTAGGTCTATGTCTAGTTTTTTCCGTTTAAATTTTTATTATTTTAATAGTTTATATCAAGTAAAGTAAATAAAAACAAGAACTTTTTTTTAAAAAACAAGAAGTTTATTACAGTTATTTTAATTAAAGTAATGGAAATGTTTTGATTGGTTTATGGTTTTAGTTTTAGATAACCCTGAATCCAGCACTCTTAGCATTAGGAAAAAAGGCACTTAAAAATGTTTACCTATTATAACCCACCCTTTATAACAAGATTGATTTATGCTTTCAACATTTGAACATGTTTTCTGTGATACACACACTCCTGCCACAGGCGGTAAAGCTGATGATACACAGGGCAACTTTTTGAGCAATGTTGCTGGGCAATCTCACATTGAGAATGGACAATACATCTCTCTCTGGGTCATTTAGACCGGTCGAGACAACATTGCTCAAAAACAATCATCACCTACCTAAAGAGTTAGGGTTCAGTCTCAGTATGTACTCGATGTGCAGTGTGTGTGTGTTTTGTGTGTGTGTGTGTGTGTGTGTGTGTGTGTGTGTGTGTGTGTGTGTGAGTGAGTTGAGAGCGCCGCCCTCTGCCGGCAGCGTGCGGAACTGCACTCAATCAGCTCTACCCAGAATGCACCGCTCGCGTCTAAACACAACTCTTCGCCATTTTCCGCGACAGGAGCTTCTCTGTGGAGAAACTAACGTTAGGTCACAAGATACAGAGAAGAACACTCGAAGCATCTTCACTAAAGTCACCGATTACCGCGCGTCGATCTCTCCGCCGTCATCGCGTCGAGCGAGAGCCAATGCTGGAGTTCGGTCGCGCCGCTCGGGGGAAGTACTGGAGCTCGGGCCCGGGCTGAGGAGAACCGACACCGAACCCCGAACCCCGAGACTAGCAGCACTGCGACACACAGGTACATCAACATCAACAAACTTAATATAACGTCTGTCTGTCTGTAGAGCTGGGCATTTCACCATTCTATTCGATATTGATTCATTTCGATATATATCAGATAACGTTACAGTAACTTACTTGTCAATTTTTTCTAACTAAAGCTAAAAACTATACAGGAATATGGCTGTAATAACTTTTTTCATGACGGATTTTCTCAATCACTCATGAAATTTTGAAGAACAGGTTATGTAAAAATAATGAATATGTAATTTAGTGTATATATAACTCTCTCGAGTAATTTCTCTGTTGAGTTTATGAATGTGTTTTCTGAGGTGAATGTGAGGTTATTGTTCTCCCGCTGTTTTACTGAAACACTGATTGATGGATTTCAGGATTGATTTCAGGAAGTTGTTCTGAATATTTTAACTTTCCTTCAGATGTTCATCATGTTTATTTGCTTCTGTAACTAGTAGTAAAGAGGAAGAGATGATGTCACACACACACACACACACACACACACACACACACACACACACACACACACACACACACACACACTGACTGGTTTACTGATGAAACTGGCAGGATTTTAAACTGAGAATTTGTTTTATATCAGGAGCCAGGGGCGGTTCTAGGGTGAGTGGATGTCCGGGGCTTAGCCCAGAGAAATCCATGTATTTTCCACATAAATGTGGGTACATTTACATGTACGTATTTATAAGATAATTAGAATTTTATTTTTCACAGACCATATAGGCTGTTATTCCCACAGTTTTGTGGATGTAGCCGAGTACCTCTAGGGGGGTCCGGGGGCATGCACCCCCGTAAGAAAATTTTGTACATTTTAAAGATAAATTCATTAATCTGGTGCACTTTGAGTCATCCAAATCCACTGTTGAAAATAAATAATCCACCCGCCAATCGACCGAACCTATGAATTCTCTGATTTAGATATCTGCATGTAATGTTTTCAAATTATTCAAATTGAATAACATTCTCCAACGGGGGTCCTGTTTCTAAATCAGGATGCTCTCTGCAGACGCAAGGTCTCTTGATCGCTCTCTCTCTGCCGTGCGCGCGCGCTACGCGGTCGAGCACAGTCTGTCTCGCACGCTCGGCTCGCTCTAGATTCCGGGAGATTTTAACTAATTTGCGGTATATCTAGTCGATCACGAGTGACTCAACAGGGAGATCTATAGATAAACTCATCTTTCAGGCATTTGACCGACCGGGTTGACACTTCTGCGTGAGAAATCGTGTGAAACCAATCAAATACGTCACACGCAATTGACAACCTTTATATGACAACCTTTTACAGCAGCCCATGTCTGCTGAACCCCCTTTGCCCCCTGGGTATATGTGATACAAGGAATAAACTTTAAATAAAATGTTTTTTATTTTATTTTATTTTTTTACAAGATAAATCTTTCTGGCTTATTAAAAGTAAAAGTCACAATGTCACAGACTTAAACTGAAAAATCAATCCTCCCTGATCAACGGAATTAAAGCCAAGTATAATTATAAACACATAGCTCTATACACTTACATTTTTGAAGGAGCACTTGCACATGCATTTTACACAGCACTTACAATTTGCATAAATAATCATATGAGACTAATGTATCAAATATCAAATTTGGAATACAGAATATGAAATATTAAAAAAAATACATTGGTAGGCCTACTTGCCACTAGATGGCGGCCGGCAAGCCACTGCCTTAATGAATGAGTCGGTTTATTCAATGATTTGTTCAAAACAGATGATTCATTTAGAAAAAAAAAAAAGAAATGTTTTTTTAATGGCGGGGTCAGTGAATCGTTTACAAGCAAATTCATTCAGTAAACACCGTGATGTTTTGTTTGAAACCATTAGCGAAATATTTTGTTTACTTTTTATTATCTTTTTTATTGAATTGTTGCCCTGACACCTGCAGGCCATGCTAACCACCAAACATAAAAATGTGTGTGTGTGCGTGCGTGCGCGCGCAACCATTAACTGTTTACGATCAAAATGTAAATCAGACACAATTTAAAACTGAATAAGAAATATAATACTATGATTAAAAGTTACAGATACCTGCTGAAGCTGTTGTATCTTGTTTTAGTGCTGGCTGAGGGTGTTTTAATTCCTTTTTTTTTTTTTTTGAAGAAGAAGAAGAAGAAGAAGAAGAAGAATTTTTATATATCCATTTTATCAACAAACCATCTGGCTCCAAAATATCTAATTTCATTGGCTGGATCGTACAGACGCTGAACTTCTCATCGATGGTTGGCCAGTTTACATGTCAGTCAGAAAAGCTAGCTTGAGTGGGCGGTTCTTGTCGGTTTTGAGTTGTGAATGACAACCATAGACTGACAACGCGTATGTGGACGGACACAGATGCGAGAGTCGAGAGAGATATACATTTAATTAATTCAATTCTAATAAAAATATTTTAATGCACATGAAAACTCAGTGATGGTGCGTACAATTCATGGTAATTAAAAACATTCGGGGCTTTACTGAAAACATTCGGGGCTCCAGCCCCCTTAGCCCACCCCTAGCGCCGCCCCTGTCAGGAGCTACAGATAATGTTTAGTGAAGTGTTATTGAGGTATGTTTGTGATATATTGATGTCAGACTGAAGCTGATCGAATAATGACAGAATCTTTATGTTGGTGTTTGTTCAGCGGCAGATGCAGATTTATTCTTGATTAATATTAATATTGACTTCTGTACAGTGTTTTTCTCACGCATATCTGGAGCTTGATTCACTGACGAGGTTGGGTGTGTTCACACACACATTTCATTTCTGTTTAGTTAATTGATGCATGAATGTGTTTGGCAAATGCTTGTTAATCCATGTGTGGTTAGACGAGCTCAGAAGATCACAGTGGATCTGGTTAATCACGGGTAATTAAAGAGTAAAGGATTTAATTAAATAGATGATGAAAATGGAGAAACTGAGTAACAGCTGCACACATGTGAACGCTAATGTTGTGTGTTACGTCAGTTACGTCATCATCATGTCGCACACCTCTTGACACACCAAAAATTCGAATGCATGTTTTAAAAAAAAAAAGGTATTCAATGAATATTCGAAATTCTAATTTTTATTTGGCAGTAGTTGCACCGGGGACTCGATTATAGCATTTAAACATATCAAAAGTCTGATTTTCATGATATATTCCCTTTAATTTAACAATGCAGCCACACCGCTGTATACTGGATAAGCTAACAGAAACAAACCGCGTCAGTTACGTCAGCGTCATGTCTCGCGCGTTTTGATA
>CM070828.1:42735795-42743295 GCA_036326025.1 Chrosomus eos
GGTGCCCGACAACCAGTACGGCCTGGACGACATCCACTGGGAAGTGTCCAAACACCTGGGACGCGTCTGGTTCCCCGACATGATGCCCACCTGGTAGCCGGAGACACGCTGAAGCCGGTGCGCACTAGCCCCGCGCACTAGCCCCGCGCGTCATCGCACTTCAACTGATCTGGCTTATCACGATTATGATTTCTAAGTCTGTGATTATTAGTAATGTGCAGCTCGTCAGTGAAGCACGGCTCAGTAAACGCGGCTCACTCAGAAACACTGAGTTTGAGTCGCTTATAACCAGCATTTGAAAAAGCAACACGCGTCAATCATCTTTCCAGACATCAGACGCATTTATGAACCACTTGTGCAACAAAAGATGACATTTAATAACACACTTTTCCTCCAGACTCACTTCATCAGGACAGCTGAGCTCCTTCTTCTGTGAGATGATGTGTGTGTGTGTGTGTGTGTGTGTGTGTGTGTGTGTGTGTGTGTGTGTGTGTGTGTGTGTGTTGTGTGTGTGTGTTGTGTGTGTGTGTGTGTGTGGTGTGTGTGGTGTGTGAGTGAGTGTGTGTGTGTTTGAGAGAGTGTGGTGTGTGTGAGAGTGTGTGTGTTTGAGAGTGAGTGTGTGTGTTGAGTGAGTGTGTGTGTTGAGAGAGTGTGTGGAGTGTATGTGTTTGAGAGTGAGTGTGTGTTTGAGAGTGAGTGTGTGTTTGAGAGTGAGTGTGTGTTTGAGAGTGAGTGTGTGTTTGAGAGTGAGTGTGTGTTTGAGAGTGAGTGTGTGTTTGAGAGTGTGTGTGTGTTTGAGAGTGAGTGTGTGTTTGAGAGTGAGTGTGTGTTTGAGAGTGAGTGTGTGTTTGAGAGTGAGTGTGTGTTTGAGAGTGAGTGTGTGTTTGAGAGTGAGTGTGTGTTTGAGAGTGAGTGTGTGTTTGAGAGTGAGTGTGTGTTTGAGTGTGGTGGTGTGGTGTGTTTTGAGAGTGTGTGTGTGTGTGAGTGTGTGTTTGAGAGTGTGTGAGTGTGTGTGTTTGAGGGTGTGTGGTGTGTGTGTTTGAGAGTGTGTGAGTGTGTGTGTGTGTGTGGTGTGTGTGTGTGTGAGTGTGTGTTGTGAGTGTGAGTGTGTGAGTGAGTGAGTGTGTGTGTTTTGAGAGAGGTTTGTTTGTGTGTGAGAGTGTGGTGTTTTGGAGTGATGTGTGTGTGTGTGTTGTGTGTGTGGGTGTGTGTGTGTGTGTGTGTGTGTGGTGTGTGTGGTGTTGATGGAGTGATGTGTGTGTTGAAGAGAGTGTGTGTGTGTGTTGAGAGTGTGTGTGTTGAGAGTGAGTGTGTGTGTCGAGTGAGTGTGTGTGTTTGAGAGAGTGTGTGTGAGTGTATGTGTTTGAGAGTGAGTGTGTGTTTGAGAGTGAGTGTGTGTTTGAGAGTGAGTGTGTGTTTGAGAGTGAGTGTGTGTTTGAGAGTGAGTGTGTGTTTGAGAGTGAGTGTGTGTTTGAGAGTGAGTGTGTGTTGAGAGTGAGTGTGTGTTTGAGGTGAGTGGGTTGGAGTGAGTGTGTGTTGAGAGTGTGTGTGTTGAGAGTGGGTGTGTTTGGAGTGAGTGTGTTTGAGAGTGAGTGTGTGTTGAGAGTGTGTGTGTTTGAGATGAGTGTGTGTTTGAGAGTGAGTGTGTGTTTGAGAGTGAGTGTGTGTTTGAGAGTGAGTGTGTGTGAGAGTGATGTGTGTTTAGTGTGTGTGTGTGTTTGGAGTGTGTGTGTGTGTGAGTGTGTGTTTGAGGTGTGGAGTGTGTGTGTTGAGGGTGGTGGTGTGTGTGTTGAGAGTGTGTGGTGTGTGTGTGTGTGTGTGAGTGTGTGTGGTGACAGCTGAGCTCCTCTGTGAGATGATGAGCTTCTGACACAGAATAATGCAGTCGTGTGTTTATTAGTCAAAGCGTTTCAATCTTCTGTTATTCAGATACAGCCATAGAGAGTTCCTGGAATGATGTGTGTTAGCGTACTTTACGGCGAGGTGTGTGTGTGTGTGTGTGTGTGTGTGTGTGTACTTGGTGTTCAGATGGAGCCGTACTTCACTGACAAGCTGCACATTAAATATCAGTGTCTTTTGGCCATTTTGCAAATCCTAAAAGATTCCTGATCCTGAAATCTGAATCCTCGATCGTTAGTGTGTCATGTTCCCGACAGCTGATTATTGAGCGTCACGATCACATTTGAGTGTCAGAAGATTTGACTCAGTCCTGCAGTGATTCTACGAACACCGCCACATTATCTGTCAGACAAGCCGTGACCAAAATGAACGTTAGCGATTTCTTTTGTAGCCTCTGTTTCAGTCCCGCGTGTGGCGGCTCACACACCGAACGCATCACTGATGATGATGTAAAACTCGTCTTGACTGTCGTACAGTCTGACATTAATGACACCTGAGATCTTACAGTGACACGTGACTTACACAAGGATCATGTTCCGACTGACAAGCGTAAAGGACATCCGGCTTTACCCATGATGCCCCTCTCACAGACTGCAGATGCTCTCGCTTTGGCACTGAGATCATGAACTCATGAACATGTTAATGTGTGTGTGTGTGTGTGTGTGTGTGTGTCCGTGTCGTCAGCTTGTGGAGGAGGAAGGCGGGAAAAGCATCTTTACCTGATGAAGTTTCAGCTCGTCGGTTCTGATCATGTGTTCGGCTGCTTCTCTCTGATTGGACATCAGAAAACACTGCGAACCGTTAATCTGAGACTAGTGCTCGTTTCACCCAGTCCGTCCAGCTGACGTCTCCTGATATTAAAGCTCTGCGGCCGGAAGATGATGAAAAGTGATGGTGAAAGAAGATGATGATGAAGATGATGATGATAGTGATGATGATGATGAAGATGATAGTGATGATGATGATGAAGATGATGATAGTGATGATGATGATGAAGATGATAGTGATGATGATGATGAAGATGATGATAGTGATGATGGTGATGAAGATGATGGTGATGAAGATGATGATGATAGTGATGATGGTGATGAAGATGATGGTGATGATGATGATAGTGATGATGATGATGAAGATGATGGTGATGAAGATGATGGTGATGAAGATGATGGTGAAGATGATGATAGTGATGATGATGATGATGATGAAGATGATAGTGATGATGATGAAGAAGATGATGATGATGAAGATGATGGTGATGAAATGATGGTGATGAAGATGATGGTGATGAAGATGATGTGATGATGATGATAGTGATATGATGATGAAGATGATGATAGTGATGATGATGATGATGATGATGAAGATGATGATAGTGATGATGATAGTGATGATGATGATGAGATGATGATAGTGATGATGATGATGTGATGAAGATGATGTGATGATGATGTTGAATGATGATGAAGAAGATGATAGTGATGATGAAGATGATGATGATGAAGATGATGATAGTGATGATGATGATGAAGTGATGATGAAGATGATGATAGTGATGATGAATGATGATGTGAAGATTGTGTGATTGATAGTTATGATGAGGTGAGTAATGAGAGGTGATGGAGTGATGTAGATGTATATGATTTAGAATGATGATGATAGTGATGTGATGATGGAGTTGTAGTGATATGTGAGTATTCGTGAGCTCTTGTGTGTTGTAGTTTTGATGGCAGTCGCTGGAGTAAATCAGCGGGAGCGTTTGATTGGAGGATCAGTACGAGTTCTGATCTGACGACTGCAGAGAAACACGTGATTGGCTCTGCTGTGAGTCATGTGATCGCGTCGCTCTGTTGATGATGGAAATGCTTCATTAGTTCTCAAGCAATACTTTACAGACTCAGACTCAGATCAGTTCCTCCTGCACTTTATAGAGAAATATATTTTAGAAATGTACATATGAGATTATCGGTTGTCAATATTTCTCCTGATGATAATGACGATTATATATTATTTTCTTTGCATTAAATGAATAGTGATATAAGCTTGTGGCTTTTAATTGCTTTATCGTTTTTATTAATATAAATGTATAGAAGTTTATCTAGAAAAGAGACCAATGTGGTGTAAATGTTTTTGTTGTTTTTGAATAAATCTGTGAATGTAAGAAGCGCTTCAGTTTGTGTTATTTGTGTCTCTTCAATCATAGGTTAGACATACTGAACTGTTTTTAAATCATTAATTCTATAAAAACAATTCTATTAAAAATTAAACTGTTTTTATTGTGTTTGTTTAGATGAAAGTCTAAAAAAGTCTTTTGAAATAAAATAATGGCATTATTAGTTTTCAAAAAGTCATTAGAAGAGTTTAAGTATAGCTCATTCAGTAATCAGCCGTGATTGGTTCGTTCAATGCATAGCCAATGATGTCCAGCTCCGCCTCTCTGGACTGGATGGGTGGAGTTATGCATGGTTATGGGTGTGGTTGGTCAGCTGGACATCAAGCTCCGCCCATCGGCTCTGCAGGGCGTCACGTGACAGCAGCTGTACGTTCCTCAGACAAGAAATACACAATAATACATACACATGTCCTCCACATGCATAATAAACACAGTTTCCTTACTGTACAAGTGCATTAACTTCTCATTAATTAGCCACGTAAAGATGAAAGACAAATCAAATTCTGAAATAGTGATTAGATGGGAAATGTCGTTGATGTCAGTCAGCGCTCGACTGTCAGTGAAGCTGGAGATCAGCCGCATTATCTCACAGTACTTTGAGTTTAACTAGAGGACTAGGCTTCAGGAAGGACTTCTTCAAAGTAACTTGTAAAGTAAAGCATACTTTTAAATTTACAACAAAATATCTGAGTTACTTTTTCAAAAAGTGTCATGAGTCTGTGTGTGTGTGTGATGTCATGAGTCTGTGTGTGTGTGTGTGTGATGTCATGAGTCTGTGTGTGTGTGTGATGTCATGAGTCTGTGTGTGTGTGTGATGTCATGAGTGTGTGTGTGTGTGATGTCATGAGTCTGTGTGTGTGTGTGTGTGATGTCATGAGTCTGTTTGTGTGTGTGATGTCATGAGTCTGTGTGTGTGTGTGATGTCATGAGTCTGTGTGTGTGTGTGATGTCATGAGTCTGTGTGTGTGTGTGATGTAATGTGTCTGTGTGTTATGTTATGAGTCTGTGTGTGTGTGTGATGTCATGAGTCTGTGTGTGATGTCATGAGTCTGTGTTGTGTGTGTGTGTGTGATGTCATGAGTCTGTGTGTGTGATGTAATGAGTCTGTGTGTGTGATGTCATGAGTCTGTGTGTGTGTGATGTCATGAGTCTGTGTGTGTGTGTGATGTCATGAGTCTGTGTGTGTATGATGTCATGAGTCTGTGTGTGTGTGTGTGTGTGTGTGATGTCATGAGTCTGTGTGTGTATGTGTGATGTCATGAGTCTGTGTGTGTGTGATGTCATGAGTCTGTGTGTGTGTGTGATGTCATGAGTCTGTGATGTCATGAGTCTGTGTGTGTGTGGGTGATGTCATGAGTCTGTGTGTGTGTGTGTGTGTGTGTGATGTCATGAGTCTGTGATGTCATGAGTCTGTGTGTGTGTGTGTGTGTGTGTGTGTGATGTCATGAGTCTGTGTGTGTGTGATGTCATGAGTCTGTGTGTGTGTGATGTCATGAGTCTGTGTGTGTGTGTAATGTCATGAGTCTGTGTGTGTGTGTGATGTCATGAGTCTGTGTGTGTGTGTGTGATGTCATGAGTCTGTGTGTGATGTCATGAGTCTGTGTGTGTGTGTGGTATGTCATGAGTTGTGTGTGATGTCATGAGTCTGTGTGTGTGTGTGTGATGTCATGAGTCTGTGTGTGTGTGTGTGTGATGTCATGAGTCTGTGTGTGTGTGATGTCATGAGTCTGTGTGTGTGTGTGTGTGTAATGTCATGAGTCTGTGTGTGTGTGTGATGTCATGAGTCTGTGTGTGTGTGTGATGTCATGAGTCTGTGTGTGTGATGTCATGAGTCTGTGTGTGTGTGATGTCATGAGTCTGTGTGTGTGTGTGTGTAATGTCATGAGTCTGTGTGTGTGTGTGATGTCATGAGTCTGTGTGTGTGTGTGTGATGTCATGAGTCTGTGTGTGTGTGTGATGTCATGAGTCTGTGTGTGTGTGTGTGATGTCATGCCATGAGTCTGTGTGTGTGTGATGTAATGAGTCTGTGATGTCATGAGTCTGTGTGTGTGATGTCATGAGTCTGTGTGTGTGTGTGTGATGTCATGAGTCTGTGTGTGTGTGATGTCATGAGTCTGTGTGTGTGTGTGTGTGTGTGTGATGTCATGAGTCTGTGTGTGTGTGTGTGTGTGTGTGTGTGTGTGTGTGATGTGTCATGAGTCTGTGTGTGTGATGTCATGAGTCTGTGTGTGTGTGTGTGTGATGTCATGAGTCTGTGTGTGTGTGATGTCATGAGTCTGTGTGTGTGTGTGTGTGTGTGTGTGTGTGTGTGTGATGTCATGAGTCTGTGTGTCTGTGATGTCATGAGTCTGTGTGTCTGTGATGTCATAGGTCTGTGTGTGTGTGTGTGATGTCATGTGTCATTAGGCTTGTTTGAGATGAGCAAAATCTCTGCAGAACCGATCACCGGTGATCACCGCGAGATGCATGCCGGTTAGAAGTGTGTCCGAGATCAGTCCGCCTTGCTCTGATGTCATGAGTCTGTGTGTGTGTGATGTTATGAATCTGTGTGTGATGTCATGTGTCTGTGATGTCATGAGTCTGTGTGTGATGTCATGAGTCTGTGTGTGATGTCATGTGTCTGTGATGTCATGAGTCTGTGTGTGATGTCATGAGTCTGTGTGTGATGTCATGTCTTGTAGTGTCATGAGTTGTGTGTGATGTCATGAGTCTGTGTGTGATGTCATGAGTCTGTGTGTGATGTCATGAGTCTGTGTGTGTGATGTCATGAGTCTGTGTGTGATGTCATGAGTCTGTGTGTGATGTCATGAGTCTGTGTGTGATGTCATGAGTCTGTGTGTGATGTCATGAGTCTGTGTGTGATGTCATGAGTCTGTGTGTGTGATGTCATGAGTCTGTGTGTGATGTCATGAGTTTGTGTGTGATGTCATGAGTTTGTGTGTGATGTCATGAGTTTGTGTGTGATGTCATGAGTTTGTGTGTGATGTCATGAGTCTGTGTAAAATTCAGCCGCTGATGTATGAAACCTGTTACTGCCACACAAGACAAAATATTGGGAAAATCTTGATTATGACATGAAATGTCAAAATATGACATACTTTGTCATAATAAAGAGATTAAAATGTCAAAATTATGACAAAATTAAGTCATAATTTTTACTTTTATGTAATAATTGAGATAAAAAGTCAAAATAATGGGATAAAGTCTAAATTATGACATGCTAAATAAATCATAATTGTGACATAAAAAAGATGATCAGCTTGTATGTTACAATCTTGACTTTTTTCATAATTACGATTTACAAAAGCAGGATTATTTTCTTATGTGTCAGATATAGACTTCCATAAGGTGTTATGAGAGTCATGTGCAAGAAAGATCATTAATATGAACATGTACTTATGAGCACTAAAAAATATTTTTTTTGTCTGGCA
>CM070828.1:42750795-42755795 GCA_036326025.1 Chrosomus eos
TCGTCCCATGATGCACTGCAGGACTAAACCCAGTGTCAGTGTTCGTCCCATGATGCACTGCAGGACTAAACCCAGGGTCAGTGTTCATCCCATGATGCAGTGCAGGACTAAACCTGCGTCAGTGTTCATCCCATGATGCACTGCAGGACTAAACCCAGTGTCAGTGTTCATCCCATGATGCAGTGCAGGACTAAACCCAGTGTCAGTGTTCGTCCCATGATGCACTGCAGGACTAAACCAGGGTCAGTGTTCGTCCCATGATGCACTGCAGGACTAAACCCAGTGTCAGTGTTCGTCCCATGATGCACTGCAGGACTAAACCCAGTGTCAGTGTTCGTCCCATGATGCACTGCAGGACTAAAACCAGGGTCAGTGTTCGTCCCATGATGCACTGCAGGACTAAACCCAGTGTCAGTGTTCATCCCATGATGCACTGCAGGACTAAACCCTGCGTCAGTGTTCGTCCCATGATGCAGTGCAGGACTAAACCCAGGTCAGTGTTCGTCCCATGATGCACTGCAGGACTAAACCGGCGTCAGTGTTTGTCCCATGATGCAGTGCAGGACTAAACCCAGTGTCAGTGTTCATCCCATGATGCACTGCAGGACTAAACCCAGGGTCAGTGTTCATCCCATGATGCAGTGCAGGACTAAACCTGCGTCAGTGTTCGTCCCATGATGCAGTGCAGGACTAAACCCAGGGTCAGTGTTCGTCCCATGATGCACTGCAGGACTAAACCCGGTGTCAGTGTTCGTACCATGATGCATGCAGGACTAAACCCGGTGTCAGTGTTCATCCCATGATGCAGTGCAGGACTAAACCCTGCGTCAGTGTTCGTCCCATGATGCAGTGCAGGACTAAACCCAGTGTCAGTGTTCGTCCCATGATGCACTGCAGGACTAAACCCAGTGTCAGTGTTCATCCCATGATGCACTGCAGGACTAAACCCGGCGTCAGTGTTTGTCCCATGATGCAGTGCAGGACTAAACCCAGGGTCAGTGTTCATCCCATGATGCACTGCAGGATTAAACCCAGTGTCAGTGTTCATCCCATGATGCACTGCAGGACTAAACCCGGCGTCAGTGTTTGTCCCATGATGCACTGCAGGACTAAACCCGGCGTCAGTGTTTGTCCCATGATGCACTGCAGGACTAAACCCAGGGTCAGTGTTCATCCCATGATGCAGTGCAGGACTAAACCCGGTGTCAGTGTTCGTCCCATGATGCACTGCAGGACTAAACCCAGTGTCAGTGTTCATCCCATGATGCAGTGCAGGACTAAACCCAGTGTCAGTGTTCGTCCCATGATGCACTGCAGGACTAAAACCAGGGTCAGTGTTCGTCCCATGATGCACTGCAGGACTAAACCCAGTGTCAGTGTTCGTCCCATGATGCACTGCAGGACTAAACCCAGTGTCAGTGTTCGTCCCATGATGCACTGCAGGACTAAAACCAGGGTCAGTGTTCGTCCCATGATGCACTGCAGGACTAAACCCAGTGTCAGTGTTCGTCCCATGATGCACTGCAGGACTAAACCCAGGGTCAGTGTTCATCCCATGATGCAGTGCAGGACTAAACCCTGCGTCAGTGTTCATCCCATGATGCACTGCAGGACTAAACCCAGTGTCAGTGTTCATCCCATGATGCAGTGCAGGACTAAACCCAGGGTCAGTGTTCGTCCCATGATGCACTGCAGGACTAAACCCGGTGTCAGTGTTCGTACCATGATGCACTGCAGGACTAAACCCGGTGTCAGTGTTCATCCCATGATGCAGTGCAGGACTAAACCCTGCGTCAGTGTTCGTCCCATGATGCAGTGCAGGACTAAACCCAGTGTCAGTGTTCGTCCCATGATGCACTGCAGGACTAAACCCAGTGTCAGTGTTCATCCCATGATGCACTGCAGGACTAAACCCAGGGTCAGTGTTCATCCCATGATGCAGTGCAGGACTAAACCCAGTGTCAGTGTTCGTCCCATGATGCACTGCAGGACTAAACCCAGGGTCAGTGTTCATCCCATGATGCAGTGCAGGACTAAACCCTGCGTCAGTGTTCATCCCATGATGCACTGCAGGACTAAACCCAGTGTCAGTGTTCATCCCATGATGCACTGCAGGACTAAACCCAGGGTCAGTGTTCATCCCATGATGCAGTGCAGGACTAAACCCACTGTCAGTGTTCATCCCATGATGCACTGCAGGACTAAACCCTGCGTCAGTGTTCATCCCATGATGCAGTGCAGGACTAAACCCGGCGTCAGTGTTCATCCCATGATGCAGTGCTGATCATGTGATCTATGAGCTCTCTTGACAGGAAGTGATGGACTCCTGGAGGTTTCCTGAAGCCTGATTGGTGCAGGGCGATCTCTGCTGGGTCACAGTAAAGGTGAAGTCGAGACCTGTGTTCAGCTCACTGGAACTCTAGTGGATTATTGCTTTAATAGAACAGCAGCAATATTCAATTGAGAAATAGATGTATTGATATTTAATAAATAGTAAGTCTTACAAGTAAAGGCTCTTTATTGGCATTATTGTTTCCATGACGACCCTTTAACATCCAGTCTAAACAAAAAGCTTCTTTAGTGGAAAATGGTTCTTTAGATTATTAAAATGGTTCTTTAGATTATTAAAATGGTTCTTTAGATTATTAAAACGGTTCTTTAGATTATTAAAATGGTTCTTTAGATTATTAAAATGGTTCTTTAGATTATTAAAACGGTTCTTTAGATTATTAAAATGGTTCTTTAGATTATTAAAATGGTTCTTTAGATTATTATAGCAGGGTTTTTTTCTCCTCACAGGCTTGTGTGTGATTGGCTCCTCACAGGCTCGCGTGTGATTGGCTCCTCACAGGCTCGCATGTGATTGGCTCCTCACAGGCTCACGTGTGATTGGCTCCTCACAGACTCGCGTGTGATTGGCTCCTCACAGGCTCACGTGTGATTGGCTCCTCACAGGCTCGCGTGTAATTGGCTCCTCACAGGCTCGCGTGTGATTGGCTCCTCGCAATAATCGCATGTGATCGGCTCCTCACAGGCTCACGTGTGATTGGCTCCTCACAGGCATGCGTGTGATTGGCTCCTCACAGGCATGCGTGTGATTGGCTCCTCACAATAATCGCGTGTGATTGGCTCCTCAGAGTCTCTTGTGTGATTGACTCCTCACAATAATCATGTGTGCTCCTCACAGGGTCCTCACAGGCTTGCGTGTGATTGGCTCCTCACAGGCTTGCTTGTGATTGGCTCCTCACAATAATTGCGTGTGATTGGCTCCTCACAGACACGCGTGTGATTGGCTCTTCAGTAATCGCTGAGGCCTCTTATTAATGATTCATCATGTGAAAGCTAACCCTACACCTCACAATAAAAACCCTTAGCTTTGGCTCATCCATATTTCATGTGTCAGATTCTGCTGTACTGTGTTTACCACGGTAGAGGAGTTACATGTGAGAGCGACAGAAACACAACAGCGCACAGGTTTGGGTTGACTGTAATGTGTGTGTGAGATGATGATTGTCTGGCATCTGTGGATTCTGCTGGATTGGGATGTAATTGCTCCTCAGCTCAGTGGGCAGTGGGTCATGTGACTTGTATTGTAGGGGTGGAACGATACATGTATTCGTATTGAACCGAAACGGTACGGGCGTCACGGTTCGGTGCGCGAATTTGCACGGAGAATACACGGTATAAAAAAAAAATAAAACTCTCAATAGCGATAAATTTCGCTCCATTCATGTTTGGTGTGAACGCAGCATAATGAATAGGCTGCGATGTCAAGATTGCAATGCTGGAGTGTGTGTGTGTGCGCGTGTGCGTGTGCGCGTGTGTGTGCGTGTGTGCGCGTGTGCGTGTGTGCATGTGTGCGTGTGTGTGTGCGTGTGCGTGTGCGTGTGTGCGTGTGCGCGTGCGTGTGCTTTTGGGCGTGTGTGCGCGTGTGTGTGTGTGTGTGTGCGTGTGCGTGTGTGCACGTGTGCGCGTGTGCGTGTGTGGACGTGTGTGGTGTGTGTGTGTGCGTGAGAGAGGGAGGCGCGGTCGAACTGTGTGTGTGTTAGGGGTTGAACGACTTCAGATTTTTTGAAGTCGACTGTTATGACATCAAAGTCGAGTCGACGTCGACTAGTCGATGACGTCATTCATAAAAACACAAGAGATGGGACTGCTTTGCAACATGCCACAATTTGCAATTAATTAACAGAAAATGATACAGATGCTGACAGCTCATAATGGGGCCGTTTACACCTGGACACTTCATGCGTTTTTACTGATCTGATTTATCAAAACCATTCCATTTAAACCTGGTCACATAAATATGTTTTCGCAAAACGGATATAAATCCGATCTTCAAACAACGCGCTATATGCCGATTTGACGGAGTTCACGTCACCAACAGATATGCGCTGCATTTTATTGATCATCAGCAGATTTCAAAATCAAAGACCGCAATAAGAGAGACAGCGCTGGTAACATCATTTTGTTTCTTTACTTTTAACAAAGTAAACAAACAAAGACGATTGCGTCTGCGACTTACTTTCACTTTGATTCCTTTCTATCTCTAAGTCTTTGGAAAAAACCTACCTGTTCTCTGTAGCTTATTGATCTCTTTTTTAAATATTTCTACGATTTTACATTTGAGTCTCTGATAAGGCTACTCGTAGCTCTGCTGCTTTTCATGTGTTTTAGGGGTTATTTTGCTGTTTTTACTTTTCTTAATTGTGTGTTCTGTAAAGCACTTTGGTCTGTCTAAGCGGCTGTTTAAATGTGCTATATAAATAAATGAACTTGAACTTGATTTGCGATAGTTTGCACGTTGGCTTGATGAATGCTCGAGCTGCTCATCTGCGGTGATGCGTGTTGCAGCTTCATCGCTATAATACGCTCTCAACACGTTTATTTTTAGCATTGTTGGGAGAAGTCCAATTTGCATATGTGGTTTCAACCAGATGCGTTTACACTTGTCCAGTCTCGTCTGTTAAGCGGCCCAGACCTCCTCCTGAAGTGGTTTG
>CM070828.1:42765795-42790795 GCA_036326025.1 Chrosomus eos
GTTGAATAGTTTGAGCAGCGCCGCCTGCAGATCCGGTGTGCTGTGTTTCAGCATCTCACCCAGAATACTGTCAGGACCACTCTCCTCTCTCTCTCTCTCTCTCTCTCCACACACACACATACACACACACACACACACACACACACACACACACACACACACACACACACACACACACACACACACACACAATGATATCAGTGAGGTCAGGCTCAGTGTTGAGTGTTGTCAGTGTTGATCAGCTCCTCTCTCTCCTCTTCCTCTTCCTCCTCCTCTTCTTCCTCTTCCTCCTCCTCTTCCTCCTCTTCCTCCTCCTCTTCTCCTCCTCTTCCTCCTCCTCTTCCTCCCTCTCTTCCTCTCTCCTCCTCCTCTTCCCCTCCTCCTCCTCTTCCTCCTCCTCTCTTCTCCTCCTCCTCTTCTCCTCTCTTCTCTCTCTCCTCCTTCCTCCTTCTTCTCCTCCTCTTCCTCCTTCTTCTTCCTCCTCTTCCTCCTCTCTTCTTCCTCCTCTTCTCCTCCTCTTCCTCCTCTCCTTCTTCCTCCTCTTCTTCCTCCTCCTCTTCCTCCTCTCCTCCTCCTTCCCTTCCTCCTCCTCTTCCTCCTCCTCTTCCTCCTCTCTCCTCCTTCCTCCTCTCCTTCCTCTTCTTCCTCCTCTTCTCCTCCTCTTCCTCCTCCCTCCTCTTCCTCCTCTCTCTTCCTCTCTCTTCCTCTCCTCTTCTTCCTCCTCTTCCTCCTCTCTTCCTCCTCTCTTCTCCTCTCTTCCTCCTCTTCTCCTCCTCTTCCCCTCCTCCTTCCTCCTCTTCCTCTTCTCTCCTCTCTCTTCTTCCTCCCTCCTTCCTCTTCCTCCTTTTCTCTCTTCTCCTCTCTTCCTCCTCTTCTCCTCCTCCTCTTCCTCTCTTCCTCTCCTCCTCCTCCTCTTCCTCCTCTTCCTCCTCTTCCTCTTCCTCCTCTTCCTCCTCCTCTTCCTCTTCCTCCTCCTCCTCTTCCTCCTCTTCCTCCTCTTCTTCCTCCTCTTCCTCCTCCTCTTCCTCTTCCTCCTCTTCTTCTTCCTCCTCCTCCTCCTCTTCTTCATCCTCTTCCTCCTCCTCTTCCTCCTCTTCTCCTCCCTCCTCCTCCTCTTCCTCCTCTTCCTCCTCCTCTTCTTCCTCCTCTTCCTCCTCCTCTTCCTCTTCCTCCTCCTCTTCCTCCTCCTCTTCCTCCTCTCCTCCTCCTCTTCCTCCTCTTCCTCCTCCTCTTCCCTCCTCCTCTTCCTCCTCTTCTTCCTCCTCTTCCTCCTCCTCTTCCTCCTCTTCTTCCTCTTCCTCCTCCTCTTCCTCCTCCTCTTCCTCCACCTCTTCCTCCTCTTCCTCTTCCTCCTCCTCTTCCTCTTCCTCCTCCTCTTCCTACTCTTCTTCCTCTTCCTCCTCTTCCTCCTCTTCCTCCTCTCCTCCTCCTCCTCTTCCTCTTCCTCCTCCTCTTCCTACTCTTCTTCCTCATCTTCCTCCCCCTCTTCCTCCTCCTCTTCCTACTCTTCTTCCTCCTCTTCCTCCCCCTCTTCCTCCTCTTCCTCCTCCTCTTCCTCCTCAGACCTGAAGCGAGAGGCCAGTATCTGTCACATGCTCAAACACCCGCACATCGTGGAGCTGCTGGAGACCTACAGTTCGGACGGGATGCTCTACATGGTCTTCGAGTTGTACGTCGAGCTTTCACTCTCACAAACACAACATGACTCATTATATATCATAGTGTTTACATATGAAACAATCATGTGATGATTCCCATTTTTGTACAAGTACTTCATTTTATTTAATTCTTTTTTAGTGTGGATATTGATGGACTTCTGAAAAATCTGATGATTCATATTAAAAAAGTGAATTAGTCTGACATGTCTTATACATGTTTTGTTTTATTCTATATGTTTTTGAGCAGTTGTGATGTTGATGTAACAAACAGCCACAAGTGTTGAAACTTTTATCATGTGTATTTTTACGTTCCTCCATGTTTCTACATCACTCGCCGCGTGTCCGTCACCCGTTAAATTGCGCACATTGAAATTGCGAATTGAAAATACGCCCAATGGAAAGACTTTAATTTACCAAAAACTCCCATTTATTGCAAAAAAGTTTTTATGCTCATATGAGGAGTTTTTCCAGGCAGTTATATTTCGCAAAACTGCAATGGAAACACAGTTTTTGCGCATTTACAGTGACGTTTTAAAAAATGACGTTTTAGTCGCATATCATTGGCTAATGGAAACTGTCATTTCGCAATATTTTTTTATCGACATTTAGAAAAAAACGCAAAAGTTTTTGTACAAATCTAATGGAAACACGCCTAAAGTCACGTGCAAATACATTATGAAGGGTGTAGCAACACGTCACACTGATGTGTTGTGTGTGTGTGTGTGTGTGTGTGTGTGTGTGTGTGTGTAACGCTGATGTGTGTGTGTGTGTGTGTGTGTGTGTGTGCAGCATGGATGGAGCCGATCTGTGTTTTGAGATTGTGAAGAGGGCCGATGCTGGGTTCGTCTACAGTGAGGCGGTGTCCAGGTGAGCATCACTTCCTGTTCACATCACATACAACCCATCTGCTTCCTGTGCTCAATCTGTGTGTGTGTGTGTGTGTGTGTGTGTGTTCACAGTCACTACATGCGACAGATACTTGAAGCCCTGCGCTATTGTCATGACAACAACGTCATACACAGAGACGTCAAGGTAAGACTCGATCTCTGATTCACAACCGCAGATTAAAGCAGCTGACCCCATAACCCTCTGGGTCCTGGAGGTGTTCTGTCACGCTCTGACATTTGTGCTCATTTCTGTTACTTCTGTCAGGTCCATTAAGTCAAGAACACACAGACAAAATAATTTAGAATTTAATTGAATAGATTACAAACAGGTTGATGTTCCTGAATTGAAATTTGGCGGTATGGCTCTGTTCAGGGAGTCCTCTGACCTTTCATGAGCACCATGAAATAGCAGAGAGTCAGAGGACAGCAGCAGCAGCATTAGGGAACGCTCACAGTTTTAGGACTGTGAAAGCTAAAATATCCCCCGTGAACAGAGCAGGCAACATGACATAAGCAAATGCCACGTTATGCATGAGGAGGAGCTGGGGAGGTGGCGGGCAGCAGAAGCGAGCAGCGAGCTTGTATGAGCAAGGTGAATGAGCTTTAAATAGGGCGCCTTGTTTGAGTTTTGGCCATTGAGCAGCGAGGGGAGTTAACCAGCTAATGCAGCTCAGCTGGAGCAGATCAGCTGACAGACAG
The DNA here is from genome assembly GCA_036326025.1 of Chrosomus eos. Taxonomy (NCBI): domain Eukaryota; kingdom Metazoa; phylum Chordata; class Actinopteri; order Cypriniformes; family Leuciscidae; genus Chrosomus; species Chrosomus eos. The sequence continues at coordinate 42,769,040 of CM070828.1, forward strand.
CGTTGATAGCAAATAGCACAAGCAGCGGCTTGACTACCTGGCCTGCCAGAACTGACGCTGACGCTCAATTTGTGACATTTTCATGGCTAAAGTCTGATTACACTGTATTCAGCACAAACTCTGCTACAGTAATATGTCAGCAGCATGTAGGTAAAAGTTTGTAGTTTTGAGATAATGACGTTTATGCGTGGCTTGTGGAAAAAACTAAAAAGAATTGTCACTGAAATAAGGTCATGAAACTCATACTGATTATTTCTTCACAAGACTTTTGAAAATTGTATCACATAGTCCAGAATATTTGCTCCAAAACTGTTCAAATCATCCTGACTACTCATTCAGATAAGACAATAAAGTATTTTAAAATGTGTATTAGGGCTGTGCGATTAATCGAAATCGTAATAAAATCGCGATTTGAGCATGCGCGATTTCTAAATCGCTTCATAGCACGATTTTTTCCGCGCTCCCGGCTCCAACCTCGCAGTATGCTATCTGAACCAATCAGAATGCAGCGAGCCTAAATTTAGCGCGAGAACAGAACCGACTGGGCGGGTACCAGAGATTCGGTGAACTGCGAACAGGTGCGCATGCCAGAAGGGAGCGCGAGTGCATGGAAATATTAGCCCAAAGGGGCTTGCCTCACCAGTTTCTTTCTCTGGGAAGGTAAGGGAATACATTACCTGATTGGTTTACAAGTAGTTTCCTCCGCTGCGGCTGTCAGTCATTCTCCATTCAACATCAAACAGCGCGTCGCGTTCGGTTACGACAGTCAACGATGAACTCTCTCTAAGTCAAGATGGTCATTCAATGTTAATATTATTAAACTTGATCTGTAGATAAAGCTCTATGGTTTTGCATTAAATGACTATCTTTCTGGACTGTTCGTTTCTACCGTGTGTCTGTTATATCACAACACTAGAGTAGAGTCAGAGCACTATAGTTGTTCATCACGCGCACAGTAACTGAAATTTACAACTGTTAAAAGAAAAGGCTCAATAAACTATTGCATAGATAGATACTGTATAATTACACTATGCATCGATATGTATTTCCTTTGTGCTTTGAACTTTTCAATGCGGACTCGACGCGCTGCGCGCTGTGACAGTGTTGCTTCAAGCGCATCATTCTGCGCTCGGGATGCGCATAAGCGCTTTGTGCAGCACTGTATTGGAGTCTTTCATAATCATATCATAATACTTTTGCTCTATGAAAGATTATTAATAGACTTTTTTGTTCTGTTTTATCTATCATATGTTGTTGCCTCATTAAACAGCTGTGCTATACTTAATATGTCTTAATTTTATAGTAGACTATATATAAAATAATTTATCTTTTTGATTTTGAATGTATTTTACAACAATACAAAGAGCAATATGTAATGTTTTACTAGATTTGGTGCTACACGATAAAGCTTTAATTGGTTTCCTTTGGAGATATGTTTCAAATTCACACAGAATGCATTAAAACTGTAAAGCATGTCTGTTTGTGTCAAAATCGTGATTAAAATCGAAATCGAAAAAAAAAAAAAAAAAAAAAAAATCGTGATAATTTTTTTTTGTCCATATCGCACAGCCCTAATGTGTATGACTTGTTTTGTGTGAGAAAGCTTTATGCGAAGGAGGCGTGATCTTTCATTAATATTACTGCATTTCACATAATGGCCCTATCAGGTGCTATCAGGCCCTATCGTTATGAGGAGCCTTGCACAAAGAATGAGGAGATTTAAAAAAGAATGGCTTTTAGATTGTTTGTATTTGTTTACAACACAACATAATCCAAAGATACACAACAAAGGACAAAAAAGCACATTAGTAAACACTGATCTAAAGACAGAGGCTTGAACAGCCACACAACTGTGTGCCATTCCTGAAACATAGTACATACCTGTCATTTCCAGGGTGTTTGATTTTTCATTTTAGCATGTTCATGTACAGTCTCCTGTGAATGTTAAAGTCAGCAGGACTCATCAGTGGGGCATCTGGTACCTGTTAAAATAAATAAATAAATAAATAAACACCTGTGAACATGCTGATATCAAGAGAAACGATATGGCTGCACGACTTTGGGCATGCATTGTAGATTTTTCTGATTAAAATTGCGATTTAATATATATATATATATACATACACACACACACACAGTGCTTAGAATAAGTGAACACACCCATGCTAAAGTTGACTAAAAAGAGGAATAAAAAAATCATCTTAATGCCTTCATTCAAAAAAATGAGGAAACCTCCAACCTTTAAGGACACCAATTTTCTTTGTGAATGAATAATGTATCGCAAATAAATAAATGTTCTTCCTTAAAATACAGGGTGCATACGTCTGGACACTTCTATATATTCCCATAGAGGCAGGCAGATTTTTATTTTTGAAGGCCAGTTATTTCATGGATCCAGGATACTATGCATCCTGATAAAGTTATCTTGGCCTTTAGAATGAAAATAGCCCCTCATCACCACGCACTCTTCACCATATAGACATGGTTTTATTTCAGTTAGTCTAATAGCTGGTTTGATCTGCGTTGAGAGATGATCTTATGGAAAGTACCCCATGCCATATGTGGGTATGTGATGATGTGGGGCGATTTTAATTCCAATTCACGAGTTCACACTTACATCAATTAAACAGAGTAAAGATTATGCGTATTTGGCGTCCGGGGGGAGGGCTCCGAGCTGGGAATTTTGCCCAAACCCAGAGTACTCCCCCCGTTGTTGTAAGAGTATTAGGACTAGAAGTGAGGAGATGGGGTGGTGGAGGGATGCTGTTAAACTGTCAATGAACGGAGGTAAGTTTGCTGTATATATACAGTACAGCGCTTAACTCATTGATTGAGTGAGCTCCATTCGTCTCTAATTAGGTTTGATTATCTGAATGTGCTTCACACGTGTTTAATTCGGTTTAATTATCTGAATGTGCTCCTCCCGAACTTTGTTAATAAAACATCATATAATAATAACAATAGCCTATAGCATGCGGCCTATACATCGTTAAAAAGGAACACTTCAGTAACTTACACTAGAGAAAAATATATGGATACGTTTACTTCCAATGTTTCCATTCGTTACAAACACAGTATTTAACAGTAAACATGGTTCTAAACATTATAATATTCACTATATTAGATTAAACACTGATACTAGCCTAACATAAAGCTGTGTTTTATTAAACATAAAAACATCCTCGTGTCGTATGACATATACATTTCCTGCCTGTCTAGGCTATAGTTCATATTCCAACATGTTTCTGTCAATTTCATAAATTTTATCTAGCAACAGTTCAACTGGAATGTCAAGTGTATGCAACAATAACACTAACTAATATAATTCATAATACATTTCTTACCTTACATCTTTCTTGTCTTCAAATCGCGTTCTTCTTCTGATGTAACTAAATCCAATGTAAGCTCGACCTCGACGAAAAGCAGAGGACTGATGAAGTTTGGTGCTGTGTTTTTGAGGTATAATGAGCGCGTTTATTTTCTTTATTTTACAAAAGCACAATGTTTTGTTTCGATTGTAAGTGGACACATAAAAAATAGACATTTAACAGTTTATTTTTTTCATATTTCTTAACTCTGTAGGGCCAGAAATAATCAAGTATTTTCGGCGCCGGCTGAACCCAGAGGGTTAAATCATGTTCATCTTCATCATCATCATAAATCATGTTCATCTTCATCATCTTCATAAATCATGTTCATCTTCATCATCTTCATAAATCATGTTAATCTTCATCATCTTCATAAATCATGTTCATCTTCACACTTAAATCATGTTCATCTTCATCATCTTCATAAATCATGTTCATCTTCATCATCTTCATAAATCATGTTCATCTTCATCATCTTCATAAATCATGTTCATCTTCATCATCTTCATAAATCATGTTCATCTTCACACATAAATCATGTTCATCTTCATCATCTTCATAAATCATGTTCATCTTCATCATCTTCATAAATCATGTTCATCTTCATCATCTTCATAAATCATGTTCATCTCATATCTTCATAAACATTTCATCTTCATAAATCATGTTCATCTTCATCATCTTCATAAATCATGTTCATCTTCATCATCTTCATAAATCATGTTAATCTTCATCATCTTCATAAATCATGTTCATCTTCACATCTTCAAAATCATGTTCATCTTCATCATCTTCATAAATCATGTTCATCTTCATCATCTTCATAAATCATGTTCATCTTCATCATCTTCATAAATCATGTTCATCTTCATCATCTTCATAAATCATGTTCATCTTCATCATCTTCATAAATCATGTTCATCTTCATCATCTTCATAAATCATGTTCATCTTCATCATCTTCATAAATCATGTTCATCTTCATCATCTTCATAAATCATGTTAATCTTCATCATCTTCATAAATCATGTTCATCTTCACACTTAAATCATTCATCTTCATCATCTTCATAAATCATGTTCATCTTCATCATCTTCATAAATCATGTTAATCTTCATCATCTCATAATCATTATTCTTCATAAATCATGTTCATCTTCATCATCTTAAATCATGTTCATCTTCATCATCTTCATAAATCATGTTCATCTTCATCATCTTCATAAATCATGTTCATCTTCATCATCTTCATAAATCATGTTCATCTTCATCATCTTCATAAATCATGTTCATCTTCACACATTAAATCATGTTCATCTTCATCATCTTCATAAATCATGTTCATCTTCATCATCTTCATAAATCATGTTCATCTTCATCATCTTCATAAATCATGTTCATCTTCATCATCTTCATAAATCATGTTCATCTTCATCATCTTCATAAATCATGTTCATCTTCATCATCTTCATAAATCATGTTATCATCACTCTAAATCAGTTCATCTTCACACTTAAATCATGTTCAATCTTCATCATCTTCATAAATCATGTTCATCTTCATCATCTTCATAAATCATGTTCATCTTCATCATCTTCATAAATCATGTTAATCTTCATCATCTTCATAAATCATGTTCATCTTCACACATAAATCATGTTCATCTTCATCATCTTCATAAATCATGTTCATCTTCATCATCTTCATAAATCATGTTAATCTTCATCATCTTCATAAATCATGTTCATCTTCATCATCTTCATAAATCATGTTCATCTTCATCATCTTCATAAATCATGTTCATCTTCATCATCTTCATAAATCATGTTCATCTTCACACTTAAATCATGTTCATCTTCACACTTAAATCATGTTCATCTTCATCATCTTCATAAATCATCTTCATCATCTTCATAAATCATGTTCATCTTCATCATCTTCATCATCTTCATAAATCATGTTCATCTTCATCATCTTCATAAATCATGTTCTCGCCCTCATGTTATTTAAACGTGTGACTTTTGTTTTGAGAACTCTTAGAGTTTATCTATAAGAATAACAAATGAGAAGTGAATAAACACACAGAATAAGGCTTTATTTTTATTCACTTGTTTTATTTATTGATTTTTTTTTCCACATTTATGCATTAGGCAGACACGTTTATCTATGAACTCCAGGTGTGCATGTTATCAGTTCATGATGTTCAAGAGCACAGAAGTCAGTCATGTGTGTGTGAGATCACAGAAGTCAGTCATGTGTGTGTGAGATCACAGAAGTCAGCCATGTGTGTGTGAGATCACAGAAGTCAGTCATGTGTGTGTGAGATCACAGAAGTCAGTCATGTGTGTGTGAGATCTTCATCAGCTCGTATCAGTGATCACATGACGGATCGGCTGACATCATCAGGACGGTCCCGACTCATGCGCTTCCCGTCTGTGGGATTATTGTCAGTTTGAGGCTTCAGCTGGACGCTGTTTAGGTGTGTGTGTGTGTGTGTGTGTGTGTGTGTGTGTGTGTGTGTGTGTGTGTGTGTGTGTGTGTGTGTGTGAGACGCATGATGGCTGAGCGTGAAACCAGAACCGCACTCTCTTCGTTAAAAGCTAACGTATGGAAAATGAAGTCTATTATTGTATGTTAGAGATTCAGAATATGCAGAAGTGTGTATTCATGCACTACAGCTGCTAGTACACACACGTCTCTTTTCCTGCTGCTTCTAAAATATATTTGTAATCTAAAATATATTTCTAAATAATCTAAAATATATTTGAAGTAAATTCTTCATGGGTCATTATAAATACTTTGCTTTAAAAGTACCAAGTATTCACACACACACACAAAAAACTCCATCAATAACCGTTTTATCATCGCAGCGCATCGCCTGAGAGATTCCCACCCCTTCTGTACAGACCAGACAATCTGTTACTGTAATCTCCTATTACCACTGTTAAGCTGATTTGAAACAATATATTGTTAAAAGTGCTGTATAAATGGAGACTCATCATCAGAGTTCATCAGGTCCTTTTGCACGGCTGTATTTCAGTGACCCAGTTCCTCCAGTAGGGGGCGTCATTCACTCTGTGTGTGTGAGTCCTGCTGTTTCTGCATCACTGCAGCTGCTGTTGCTGGAAATATGACAACACTGACTGTCTGCAGTTGTGTCTGATTTCTGGTCTGTGTCTGAACACTAACACCAGATGTGTAGTGATGTCTTGCAGCTGTGTATCCCGCCGTATATCCCACACATGCTCATGCAAGTGAACTTTCCCATGCTAACATTTCAAGCTAGTCATTGTTTCCTAAGAGTATTCCCCATGCAGCGTCCACAGCCTCATCATCACTGAGATCTCAACCATCTGTCATATGGTTATATATGTCATCTGTCATCAAGGGGAGCTGGTAGATAGGCTCAGGACTCAGGTATCATCCGAAGAGGATTTTTATTAAATGTCAGTGAAGAAGTAGGTTTACATATTCACAGTGATGTGTCAAAGAAACAATTACGAAATTGGCGTCTAGCAGAGACTCGTCATCACTGAGATGCAGCTGGTCAGTTTGATTGCGAACGCTGATCTGCGTCGGCGTCAGTGTTGAGCGCAGGTTTGGAGCGTGATCAATCCCAGCCTCCCGTGGGACGAAGCTACAGACGTCCTCCTGACCTCAGTGGTGGAGCTGTTAGTGGTAGCGGGTTCGTGTTGCACGCGGATTAGCTGCGCTAACGCCTGTAGGGTGGCTTTGCGCACGGAACCCGAGAGCATGAAGTACATGACGGGGTCCAGGCAGCTGTTGAGCGCGGAGAACAGAAGCATGACCTCGTTGGTTCGGTCCATTAGCCTCTGCTTTTCGCAGCTAACGTCGCTAAGCTGAGACGATACGTAGACGCCTCTGAAGGCGTGATACGGCACGAAGCACACGGTGAAGAGTAGCGGAACCACGAACGACTTCTTAGCGGTGCGGGCGTAGCGTGAGGCGTTCGGGAGGTCTGGTTTGTCGCGCGACGCTCGTAGCAGTCGGCGTGCGATCCGTGCGTACGACACTAGCAAAATCACGAACACTAGCCAGAACATGCCCACTAAGAACAGGTTAAAGTAGGCTTTCCCCCGCGCATGTTTCCTTTGCTTGTACTGGAAGCACTTCCCAGGCTCCTCGTTGCCCTCGGCCAGTGCGATCATGGGAATAACCATCACTAAAGAGCAGGTCCACAGCAGAACGCAGGTCACATGACTCCAGCGGCTCCCTCGTAGCCAGCGCGGCCCGCAGCCTCTCTGAGAGCCTCTCACGCCGATGATCTTCAGGTAGCGGTCCAGGCTAATGAGCCCCAGCAGGGTGATGCTAACGTACATGTTCATGTAGAACAGGTTTCCCACCGCCTTGCACATGCGCGGCCCCAGCGTCCACACGTTCCCCTGCGAGTGATACAGCACGCGGAAGGGAAGACACGCTATTAGCACCAGATCCGCTAGGGCGGCGTTGATGAGGAAGACGCGCACGGAGTTCCTGCGCGAGTGCAGGAAGAGGAAGACCCACAAAGCTAGCAGGTTTCCCACCAGGCCGAAGAGAAAGATGAGCGAGTATAGCACCGCTAGCGGGAGCCGTAAGCTCTCCTCGCCCAGCGCACACGAGCGGTTGTGTGTTAGCGAGGTGGCGGGGAGATCGCTGAAGCGGTTCGGCGGCCAGGCGGTGGTGCTCATTGTGTTCGGCGGGATGATTTTGCTTTTAGGCTGAAGTTCACTGAAGTCTTTCCACTGGAATCCTCAGCTCTGGGGAGAGAAAGACATGTTGTAAATTACTGAACTGGGGAACAACAGGGGAAGCTGAGTCTCGAGCCGCTGAAGATGAGAGAGAGAGCGCTCTGGCTCGGCCCAGCGAGTGTAAATTATGCTCAGGCTAGCGTCCCAGAAACACACGCTGAGTGATGGGTGAAACGCCTCGTCTCTCTCAGCAGAATTCAGTTTTCCATTCCCTGTTTTCTCATCATTTTAGCTCTGTTGAATGTTTTAATTTAAGAAAGTTGGAATAGCTTCTCGGCTCTTTCCTGGATGAGTGTGTGTTGATCGGGAGACCGTAGGAAAACTGAAGGATTAGCACTTAGCACATCTTTTATGAAAGTGTGTATTGGAGGTTTATGGCTCATTCTGCTGGTCTCTTCTTTCTCTAACTCAATCTTGCACATTTGTATAGAACAATAATGATATATATATATACAGTGCTTAGCATAAGTAAACACACCCATGATAAAGTTGACTAAAAAAATCATCTTTTGGAAATTTATCTTAATGCCTTAATTTAAAAAATGAGGAAAAATCCAACCTTTAGGGACACCAATTTTCTTTGTAAATGAATATTGTATCGTAAATAAATAAATGTTCATAAGTCGGTACACCCCTATGCTAAACTCCCATAGAGACGGGCAGATTTTTATTTTTAAAGGCCAGTTATTTCATGGATCCGGGACAATAGGCTACGTGCACAAGCGTAGTTTCGAACTTCCGCTGTTGTCAGAAGTCGGCATATCAGTTTCCGGTTACGACTGTTCATCCGCATCCGCTAATAAACAAACAAGATGAGTGCTGCTGCTGTACGAAAAAAAGAGTTCTTAAACACATCCAAGTTTGTAAGAACTGTGGATCTAACACACACCCCGTTTGCAGTGTGTGTAGCGGTGCAGGAGCAGCGTGTGCTATAGTGCTTTCACACATGATGCGTTTGCAGTGAAGAACTGATCCGCGGCTGCACCTCAAACTCATACTTACTATTTTTATTTAAAATCCAGAGTTATGCAGCAACTTTTATTTTAAAAACAGTTGTCAGCATTGCGATTCTCTTTGTACACACACACACTCTTTAACGGACGCATGCACGTTTAAACACGATTTAAACAACTTAAGTTATGGCTATTATTCCATGCATTATATTAAGTTGCTCAAGCAAGTGGTCAAATATTTACTATATTAAAATCGCAAATATTTTAAATTCAAACTTAAAATTGGCAAAAACAGCCGACTCGCATGCCTTTTCTTTTGCATTTAAATTTTAACAGCCTTATAGATCTTGCATGTCACAAAGAACTTGTTTTTCCACCTCCACGAATGAGACGTGTTGTTCATTATATCGCCTTAATTTAATTTTTCCTTGATTTACCCCGGTCTTCAGATGACTGTGAACAATAGTAGTACGGGTATATTAAATGCATTTATGGTGAGATTACTACATTTTATTTAATGAAACGCATTTATGGTGAAATTACTACATTTTCAGGTCAATCTTTGTGCATTTTGACCACGAAACATGTCACTTTAATGCAGCACAGCAGAAATAGACTCGGAAACGATCGCTTCACTGCTGTTATACGTGCCGCATCTGGAACGTGTTAACCTGTTAGCATGGTGCGTTAGGAGCTGTGTGACACTTTGCTAACAGCCATTTGAGCTTCCACCGCTTCCCGAAAAACACCAACCCTCGTGCGCAGTGGCTGCACAAAATAGACATTTTGGGCGACACGCAAAAAAAAATAGTAAAAAGTAGTAAGTATGAGTTTGAGGTGCAGCCGCGGATCAGTTCTTCACTGCAAACGCATCATGTGTGAAAGCACTATAGCACACGCTGCTCCTGCACCGCTACACACACTGCAAACGGGGTGTGTGTTAGATCCACAGTTCTTACAAACTTGGATGTGTTTAAGAACTCTTTTTTTCGTACAGCAGCAGCACTCATCTTGTTTGTTTATTAGCGGATGCGGATGAACAGTCGTAACCGGAAACTGATATGCCGACTTCTGACAACAGCGGAAGTTCGAAACTACGCTTGTGCACGTAGCCTATATGCATCTTAATAAAGTTCTCTTGGCCTTTGGAATTAAAATATTCCACATCATCACACACTCTTCATCATACATAGAGATTTGCATGGTTATATTTGAGTTAGCCTAATAGCTGGCTTGATTAGCATTGAGAGATGATCTTATGGAGTGTCCCCTGAGCCAATAGTACAGCCTGTCTATGGGAGTTTAACACTAACTTATGCCCGCTGGATTTTAAGGAAGAAAATGTATTTATTTACGATACATTATTCATTCACAAAGAAAATTGGTGTCCTTAAAGGTTGGATTTTTCCTATTTTTTAAATGAAGGCATTAATATCAATTTCCAAAAGATGATTTTTTTATTCCTCTTTTTAGTCAACTTTTGCATGGGTGTGTTCACTTATGCGAAGATATATATATATATATATATATATTAGTGCTGTCAAACGATTAAAATATTTAATCGCGATTAATCGCATTAATGTCATAGTTAACTCGCGATTAATCGCATTTAATCGCACATTTTTATCTATTCTAATTAAATGTCTTTTGTCCCATTATTTTTTCTTATTTTAATGCTCTTATCAACATGGTAAAGTGGATCGGCTTGCTTTGTGCAAAGGTTTTTATTGAAAACAACATTGGCATATACTGTGTTCAAATTCACACTAAAATTCTCACTTAGAGCAAATAATCTCTCACACAATGTAACACTGTCCATCAATAAAAGGGTGAAATAAATACTGACGAGGTCCTGATATTGACGCATCAGCTGTGTGTGTGTGTGTGTGTGTGTGTGTGTGTGTGTGTGTGTGTGTGTGTGTGTGTGTGTGTGTGTGTGTGTGTGTGTGTGTGTGTGTGTGTGTGTGTGTGTGTGTGTGTGTGTGTGTGTGTGGGGCGTGCGTGCGTGCGTGCGTGCTTGGCCATCATCAAGCGGTATTTCAGACTGGACGTGCTGCGATAGCGCAGTTCACAACGACAAAACACACAGATCACTTTGGTCTTGTCAATGGAACCATTTGGCAACTTTTTAAAAATAAACCTTCCATTCAGAATCTTATTGGCATCCATTTCGGCGTCTCGCGCTCGTCATCCACTCAAACCAGGTTAACTATTTGGCCGGCTCGCAAGCCCAAACGAGTGTGTGCGGCGTGCCTGTTGTTTTGTTTACGGTCTAGATCCGCTTGCGCTTTGGTCAACGAAGCACTCGCGCGGCGCACGCCTTTGAAATGAATGCGTTTCATAGCGCAGCGCTCGCATGCCGCGTCCTGTTGCAAAAGCATGTGAAAGAAAACTACAAAGTTTGCAAGGTAAAAAAGACCGTTAATCGCGCGATAAAAAAATTGACGCCGTTAAAATGGGTTTGCGTTAACGCCGTTAATAGCGCGTTTAACTGACAGCCCTAATATATATATATACATACATACATGTATATATGAGTCCCTCCAGGATTTTGCGATTTTATTTTATTATTTTTATGGCCAAAAATGTAAATCAATGAGATTTTTATAGCAGACTACTTACATTTACTTACATACTTACTACTTATATATAAATATCATTTGTCACTCTATAACTCTCAGTAATATGTCTAGTAAGATATATTTACCCATACGGAAATGTAATATATGACATATATGTCCCTATATCGCAAGTGATGCTGTCATATATGCTAAATATAAGACAATATATTACTATTACATATATAATTATATCTAGATATATGTTGATATAGGTTTATAACATATATAAATTGTCCATATTAAATGAGTATATTGACATATATTAATACAATATATATGATTATTGTTTATATAATATTGTATGTTATAACCATATATTTCACCAATATGTTTAATTTATATATGCCAATTTATTTAAACAACATACATACATTTTACATGCTTATGGTTCCTTATTAATTCATTCCTTGTTTTCCTTATTTGAACATCTTGAACTTTGAACAAGTAATTCAAACGCAATCAAAAGACCGCCAAATTACGCGCATTCAGAGACCAACGGATGAAGAATGTTCGCTCGTGTCCAGTGGAAAGAAGAAACGGATAATGAAAGTTGGAGCATTGTTCCAATATCACACATAAAAGACTGTATTATACATACATAAAATATATGGGCTAGTTTTATATGTCAATATATGAAATTGTTCCATTTTTTAATAGGTTTTATATATGGCCAGATATATGTAGGCTACATATATGTTTTCACTTTCTATGTGGATATATGTAATATATGTGTATTTCATATGTGTACATATATTACATTTCCGTATGGGATAAATGCCTAGTTGTATGATGAAAGCTCTATGATGTGTATTGTGGGGGTTAAACACTGCAATGCTGTAGGCCTGAGATGAAGAACTAAACATTCCTCAAAAGCCTGTTGTGTCATATTTGACACATATAAAAAAATGATTGATATCTTTAAAATATAAAAATAAATGTATAGGGAAACACTGCAGTATAACATTGTATTGATTTTTGTTGTTTTATTTGGTGTTACATTTGAAATAAAATGTTGAAATTCAAATTTTAATTTATTATAAATTCTCTTAGAAACTTTCTTCGAGGTCAGGGAGGTTACGGGACTTTCTCAGATTTTTGCAGCCTAAATTTAAATGCAGCAATATTTGCAATAATGTACCCTACAATATTGCAAATATTGCTGCATTTCATTTTCTGCTGCAAAAATCTGGAAAGGTCCCGTGACATCCTGAAGGAACTGATATATATTTGTACTCTGCACAATGAAAATAAATTCACACTTGCGTTTTCTATTTCTGTGCACTTCCTCTCGATCAGTGTTAATTCTGGTATTTATGAAAACGTGTTTTTCCACAAAATGTCTTCTGCTTGTGTTATTGTAATTTCCCCCGCTCTGAATAAAGCCGTCTGCTAAATCAACACGTATAAAAACGGATTTTTCCCCCCTCATTTTACAATTTTTTTTTTTTTACATTTAATTACTTTTTTAAAATTGGATATCTGAGCTGTAAATAGTAAAATCAAAATGTTTATTTAAATTATCAAAGTTGGATTAATCATGATTCAATTAACAGAAGGCTGACATTTCTATATTTCACGACGCTTCTTCACACAAGTGCAGTCACCTTTATTATATAGCACTTACAACACACAGTTTCACAGCAGCTTTACAGAGATAACAGGACGATAATGCAACAGAGTTTGTTTTCACAAGAAAATAGCGTCACAGTCCAGCTTAAGTTCAGTGATGTTTTATTTAAAAAATGAAACATTAATATATTTATTTATATTAAATTAAATGTTAAATTTAATGAGGAAATTGATCATGAGGACATGTGTGCTTATTGCATACTAAAATGGTCATTTCATACATTTAGCATATTTTTAGTTGTCAAAATGTTTCTATAGAAAGCTTTTTTTAATCTTTTTTTTAAATATGAAAGTCTGCCCATTTTAGCGGAGCGATCTACATATTATCTGAATCATACGTAGTATGAAGTAATTCATGTACGCACGTTTCTCTGTCTGTTTTTATAATGGCATCTGTTGAATCACACACACACACACACACACACACACACACACACACACACACACACACACACACACACACACACACACACACACACACACACACACACACACACACACACACACACACACACACACAGTTTGTGTTTTGATTCTCAGACACACACACTGATGAATTAGTGAATTCTACTCACAGTTTAGCATGTTAATTCCTTAATTTGCTCAAACCGCTGCAGCTGCACGTTCACCTTCAGTCTCAGATCAGATCCTCTTTCATTCCTCCATGAGTCTGGTGTCTTTCTTCCCCTTCAAACGCTCGTCTGCAGTCGCTGCGTCTTCTCTCTCGCTCTCTGTCTCTGTCTCTGTCTCTCTCTCTCTCTCTCCTCTCTCTCCTCTCTCTCTCTCTCTCTCTCTCTCTCTCTCTCTCTCGCTCTCTGTCTCTCTCTCCCTCTCTGTCTCTCTCTCTCTCTCTCTCTCCTCTCTCTCTCCTCTCTCTCTCGCTCTCCTGTCTCTGTCTCTCCTCTCTCTCTCTCTCGCTCTCTGTCTCTGTCTCTCTCTCTCTCTCTCTCTCTCTCTCTCTCTCTCTCTCCTCTCTCTCCTCTTCTCTCTCCTCTCTCTCTCCTCTCCTTCTCTCTCTCTCTCTCTCTCTCCCTCTCTCTCTCTCTCTCTCTCCCTCCTCCTCTCTCTCTTCTCTCCTCTCTCTCTCTCTCTCTCTCTCTCTCTCTCTCTCTCTCTCTCTCCTCTCTCTCTCTCTCTCTTCTCTCTCGCTCTCTCTCCTCTCTCTCTCTCCTCTCTCTCTCTCTCTTCTCTCTCTCTCTCTCTCTCCTCTCCTCTCTCAATTCATTCTTCAATTCAAATGCTTTAATTGCATGCACTGTACATATTACAATATTGCCAAAGCTTGGAACACATATAATGATTATAATGACATCAAAAATAATAAAATAATAAAATATTATAACATAACTTATCTTAAATTTAAATGTACAAAATAAAACAAGTGTACAAATTAACAGTGTAGCAGATTAGATTATCTGTGAACATTCGATACCACAGTGTTTTAACATACATAAACACACACACACCCACACACACACAAATACACATTACTGAGGTCACTGTGGTGGGCAGTAGTTAAAACACACACACACACACACACACACACACACACACACTCTCACACACACACACACTCTCACACACACACACACACACACACACACACACACACGTTCACCTGCTGTCTCTCAGGCTGTGGCACGCACACACGTATCTGGCAGCCAGTGCTGCGCTCTGTCCCTCTCCTAGTAGGATCTTTATCTGTTCTACTTCAGTCATGGCTGTAAAGTTCTGTATTACGTTATTTAGTTTATTGAAGTACAGGTCTCTGACTGAGCTGTATTTGTGACAGTGAAGGAGGAAGTGTGTCTCTGTCTCGATCTCTCCTGTCCGACACTGAACACACACCCTCTGCTCTCTCTCTCTCCCTCTCTCTCTCTGTCTCTCTCTGTCTCTCTCTCTCTCTCTCTCTCTCTCTCTCTTGCTCTCTCCCTCTCTCTGTCTCTCTCTCTCTCTGTCTCTCTCTGTCTCTCTCTCTCTCTCTCTCTCTTTGACCCTTGAGAACAGAGAGATGTTAAAGCTCAATCGGTTGATATATTCGTCATCGCAGCTTCACCAGAGCTGTTAATGCTGTATTTGCAGTGTAGAATGTTGTGGTTTTTGTTGAACCGCTGAGTTAACATGGTTCCTATGAAGGCTTTGTTCCTCGTGTCTTCTCATCTCATATTATATCATGTGAGAGTGTATTCAGTGGTGATATGAGAACGCATGCGGCTTTATGTAGGACGTGTTCAGTTTCATGTGTGTGTCAAGTCAAGCCACCTTTACTGTTTTTATCATTAGTAGATTAATCGCATCCAAAATAGAAGTTTGCGCTTACATAATATATATTTGTGTAATGTGTGAACTTTATTTCTTGTTAATTTAACCACTAGATTAAATAAATACCTAGGGTTGTGTTTGTTTTCTTCTAAGAGAGATGAAATATAAGCAGATCTAGCAGGTTTTAAGGCCTCTCTGTGTGCAGTGATGCTTTCTTTCCATGAAATGCGAAATAGCTCTAGTTTAGTTTTCCTCCAGTGTGCTCCATTTATCTGGCTGCTCTCTACAGGGCCTGAGTGTGCTCGTTGTACCACGGCGTTGGACTATTTTGAGACTAGATAATGAAAATAATGTGTGTGTGTGTGTGTGTGTTCAGCCTCACTGTGTGCTGCTGGCCTCTAAGGAGAACTCGGCTCCTGTCAAACTGGGCGGCTTCGGCGTGGCGATTCAGCTGGGCGAGTCTGGCCTGGTGGCTGGAGGTACGTGTGTGTGTGTGTGTGTGTGTGTGTGTGTGTGTGTGTTCACCACAGAAATCATCTTTACACAGGGTTCCCACTGGTCCTTAAAGGATAATTCCGGTATTTAACACTTTGAGTCTATGTTCTAGTGTGTTTTGGATGATCTAGAGCGGTGGACACAGAAATGTTGACGATGGGTCCTGTCTCGACTTTTTGACTCTTTTAGGATAGCCTCGGAGCGCTTCAGAGTGCCTATTACGAGCATACTGAATCATGTCCTAAAACAACACTTAACATTAGTTTCCAAAACTGTGACACTCACCGAGTGGTTAGTGGTGCTCGTTGATGTTCCAAAACAAGTAGCGTAGCGAAATACAGTTTCTGTCGTGTTTTATTTGCCATTTTTTAAAATTCCATTGATGTCTGTTGGAGGACTCGGTGCTGGTTGATATTACTGCGCTACCAGATACCGAGAGGGTCTGTTTACATTTGGTTGTAGTCTTTTCTCTCGGTTCTCCGTCTCTCTGAAGGCTACCGTGAGCAGAGCAACTGCGGTAAAGTGGTTGTCTCCATCTAGTGGTCGGGAGTGTGCTAACGCTTCAGACTCAAATATCCAGCGGAAGTTTATACGCGGTTGTGAGGTATCTGAAAAAATAGTTCCACCATAGTAAATAACACGGATAGAAAGCATACATCGCACCGATATATTTGTTTTTAATCATCAACCAACACCACTAACCACTCGGTGAGTGTCACAGTTTTGGAAACTAATGTTAAGTGTTGTTTTAGGACATGATTCAGTATGCTCGTAATAGGCACTCTGAAGCGCCCTGAGGCGATCCTAAAAGAGTCAAAAAGTCGAGACAGGACCCATCGTCAACATTTCTGTGTCCACCGCTCTAGATCATCCAAAACACACTAGAACATAGACTCAAAGTGCTAAATACCGGAATTATCCTTTAAAGATTGTGAATCTGAAAAACAAAATTTAAAGCCCTGGAAAGTTTTTGAAAATAAACATGCATGGATACAGGTCCTTGAAAGTCCTTGAATTTTTTTTGTGCAAGACGTTTTCTGGAAAAAATTACACATTATTCCCTCCGGTCGGCTAATGTGTAATTTCACCAACACTTCGTGGCCTACGCACACTAGCTTGCTTACTACGATGGTAATACTATTTCCCCACATTAAGTCCTTGAATTTGAGGGTATTGGAGCTGGAAAGTCTTTGAATTTGAAGTTAACCGAGGTGTGGGAACCCTGATTACAGGAAGTTTAGACGAGCAAACGCTTTAATCTAAAGCTCTCTCTCTCTCTCTCTCTCCTCTCTCCTCTCTCCTCTCTCTCTCTCTCTCTCCTCCTCTCTCTCTCTCTTCTTCTCTCTCTCTCTCTCTCTCCTCTCTCTTCTCTCTCTCTCTCTCTCTCTCTCCCCCTCTCTCTCTCTCTCTCTCTCTCTCCTCTCTCTCTCTCTCTCTCTCTCTCTCTCTCTCTCTCTCTCCTCCTCTCTCTCTCTCTCTCTCTCCTCTCTCTCTCTCAGGTCGGGTAGGGACTCCTCACTTCATGGCTCCTGAAGTGGTCAAGCGAGAGCCGTACGGGAAGCCGGTGGACGTTTGGGGTTGCGGGGTCATTCTCTTCATCCTGCTGAGCGGCTGTTTACCTTTCTATGGCACCAAGGAGCGCCTGTTTGAGGCCATTGTGAAAGGAAAGTACAAGGTACTGACACACTACACACACTACACACCTCGACACACTCACACCACACCTCGACACACTACACACCTCACACACTACACACACCTCCACTCGACACTACACACCTCGACACACTACACACCTCGATACTACACACCTCGACACACTACACACCTCGACTACACACCTCGACACACACCTCGACACACTACACACCTCGACACACTACACACCTCGACACACTACACACCTCCACACACTACACACCTCCACACACTACACACTCGACACACTACACACCTCGACTACACACCTCGACACACTACACACCTCGACACACTACCAACCTCGACACACTACACACCTCGACACACTACACACCTCGACACACTACACACACCTCACACACACTACACACCTACACACTACACACCTCGACTACACACCTCGACACACTACACACACCTCGACATACACACCTCGACACACTACAACTACACACCTCGACTACACACCTCGACACACTACACAACCTCGACACACTACACACCTCGACACACTAAACACACCTCCACACACTACACACACTCCACACACTACACACCTCACACACTACACACCTCGACCACAACTACACACCTCGACACACTAACACACCTCGCACACTACACACCTCGACACACTACACACCTCCACACACTACACACCTCGACACACTACACACCATCGACACTAACACACACCACCTCGACACACTACACACCTCGACTACACACCTGCGACACACTACACAACCTCGACTACACACCTCGACACACTACACACCTCGACACACTACACACCTCGACACACTACACACCTCCACACACTACACACCTCGACACACTACACACACCTCGACACACTACACACCTCGAACTACACACCTCGACTACACACCTCGACACACTACACACCTCGACACACCTCGACACACTACACACCTCGACACACTACACACCTCGACTACACACCTCGATCACCAACTACACACACCTCGACAACACTACACACCTCACACACACTACACACCTCGACACACTACACACCTCGACACACTACACACACACACTACACACCTCGACACACTACACACCTCCGACAACACTCAACTACACACCTCGACACACTACACACCTCGACACCAACCTCGACCTACACTACACCTCGACACACTACACACCTCGACACACACACATACACACCTCACACACTACACACCTCCACCTACACACTACACACCTCACACACTACACACCTCGAACACACACTACACACACCTCGACTACACACCTCGACACACTACACACCTCGACAACTACACACCTCGACACACTACACACCTCGACACACTACACACACCTCGAACACACTACAACACCTCGACTACACACCTCGACACACTACACACCTCGACTACACACACACTCGACACACAACCACAACCTCGACACTACACACACACTCGACACACTACACACCTCGACACACTACACACCTCGACACACTACAAACACACCTCGACACACACACTCACTCACACACACACTACAACACACTCGACTACACACCTCGACACACTACACACCTCGACACACTACACACACATACCGACACACTACACACACTCGACACACTACACACACACCTCCACAACACTAACACACCTCACACACACTACACACCTCGACACATACTCACACCTCGACACACTACACACCTCGACTACACACTACACAACCTCGACACACTACACACACCTCGACACACACACCTCGACACACTACAACACCTCGACTACACACCTCGACACACTACACACCTCGACACACTACACACCTCGACTACACACCTCGACACACTACACACCTCGACACACACACCCCACACACCTCGACACACTACACACCTCGACACACTACACCTCACACCCCACCTACGACTACACACCTCCACACACACTACACACCTCGACACACTACACACCACCTACCGACACACTACACACCCCTCACACACACTACACACCTCGACACACTACACACCTCGACACACTACACACCTCGACTACACACCTCGACACACTACACACCTCGACTACACACCTCGACACACTACACACCTCGACACACCTACACACACCTCGACTACACACCATCGACACACTACACACCTCGACAACTACACACCTCGACACACTACACACCTCGACTACACACACTCGACACACTACACACCTCGACACACTACACACCTCGACACACTACAACACCTACACTACACACCTCGACACATACACACCTCGACTACACACTCGACCACTACACACCTCGACACACTCACACCTCGACACACTACACACCTCGACACACTACACACCTCGACACACTCACACCTCACAATACCTCGACACACTAACACACCTCGACACACAACTCACAACACACTCCACACACTCAACTACACACCTCGACACACTACACACCTCGAACTACACACACCTCCGACTACACACTACACACACCTCGACTACAACCTCGACACACTACACACCTGACTACACACCTCGACACACTACACACCTCGACACACACACCTCACACACTACACACTCGACACTACACACCTCGACACACTACACACCTCCACACACTACACACCTCCACACACTACACACCTCCACACACTCACACACCTCCACCTACACACCTCCACACACTACACACCTCACACAACACTACACACTCTCACACCACACACACCCTCCACCACTACACACCTCCACACACATAACACCTCCCACACACTCACACCCAACACACAACACACCCTCCACACACACCACCCAAAACACTACACACCCCTCCACCACCTCCACCCACAACCTCACACACACCACACCCCACACCCCACACACACCAACACACACCACCACAACCTACACACCTCCACCTCCACACACACCCACACACACCACACCCACCACCTACAACCACACCCCCCCCCCCTAACACACACCCCCCCCCCCCCCCCACACACACCTCACACCACACATCCCCACCTCACACAACCGAACATCCCCCCCACCCCACCACCCTACCACCCACACACTCCCCACTCCACACAACCTCCCCTCCCCCCACACCCACTCACACACAACACACACCCCTACACACACACTCACACCTCATACACTCCACACACTACACTCAAAACACCCTCCACACACATACCACTCCACACACACACCTCACACACTACACACCTCCACACACTAACACTCACACACTACACACCTCGACACACCCACCTCAATACACACCTCACACCACCTCCACACACTCACATCACACCTCCACACACTACCACCTCACACACTAACACTCCCACCACTACACACTCACACAAACACCTACACACACACACTCAACACCACACACTCACACACTACCACACACACACACACACTCCAACACTACACACCTCCACACACTACACACCTCACACCATACACACCTCGACCACACACACACCTCGACACACACTACACACCTCACTACACACCTCACACACTACACACCCCCATACACACCTCACACACACACACCTCGACACACTACACACCTCACACACACTACACACCTCACACCTCACACCCACCACACACTACACACCTCAACCACACTACACTCACACCTACACACCCTCACACTACACACACACACCTCACACACTACACACCTCCACACACACTACACACCTCCACACACTACACCCCAACTACACACCTACACACCAACACACCACACTCACACTACTCCACACAACACACAACACTACACACCTCGACACACTACACACCTCACACACTACACACCTCCACACACTACACACCTCACACACTACACACCTCGACACACACTACACACCTCGACAAATACACACCTCGACTACACACCTCGACACACTACACACCTCGACTACACACC
>CM070828.1:42795795-42810795 GCA_036326025.1 Chrosomus eos
ATCATTATCAATCACTAATTACCATGGATTTAAAAAAGACATATTTGTAATTTCACACAAGAATGGGAACTTTTACATTATGACGATGTAAACACAATTAGGCTACATTTCATCTGTAAAATATTACGTCTATGCACTTACTCAGTATTATTCTCGATCGCACTGAGAACTGAACGACACCTGCGTGTCCCTCTGCGAGGTGCTGGAGAAGGAGAACGTGATGCAGCCAATTTCCTAAAAAACAAAACAAAATAACTGTTAGCATACATTATGTATACAACAGAGTTATTGAATATTCTGTACTGAATATGCATCTGTTACTGAATATTCTATATAGGTATTATAGTTTTTTTTGTATTATGTTTTGTTATTGAGTGTTAAAGCTGCCGTGACAATATAATTTCCTGCAAAGGATCAATAAAGTATCAACAACAACAACAACATCTGTTGATGGCCCATATAGAATGCATGCTGATAACACAATCAAAGAAACTGTATTATTATTACGCTTATCAATCACTAATTACCATGGATTAATTTCACACAATAATAGGAACTTTTACATTATGACGATGTAAACGATATTACGTCTATGCACTTACTCAGTATTATTCTCGATCGCACTGAGAACTCAACGAGACCTGCGTGTCCCTCTGCGAGGTGCTGGAGAAGGAGAGCATGATGCCACATTCCTAAAAACAAAACAAAATAACTGTTAGCATACATTATGTATACAACAGAGTATCTGTTGATGGCCCATATAGAACGCACGCATTTATTATGTACACTCAATGAACGGATCGTTCGCGATCGACACATCGCTACATTTCAAACATTTACACCTGTATTCACAGTGCATAAGGCAGTAAGCATGATAATTAGTGTCATAGGCTAACTAAAACTGAACATTTGCGAGTATCTATGGCCCATATAGACAGCACGCATTTAGGGATAGGCTACACAATGAACGGATTGTTCGCGAACGAACGACACATCACTAACTTACATTTCAAACATTACACCTGTATTCACAAACAAGTATTTACGCATGATAAAGTGTCATAGGCTAAACAAAACTGAACATTTATATATAACATATTGTATTTAGACAGAATCTATCACGTTTTTACCAGAGTCTGAAATATCACATATAACCTAGCAGTTATTCCCCAAAAAATGCATTACACATAGGCTAAGGCAGTAGGCTATTTTAGCATGATAAGTCATGGGCTAACCAAAACTGAACATTTATATATAAAATATATTGTATTTAGACAGTATCACGTATTTTACCGGAGTCTGAAATATATTTATCTCAATCACATAACCTAGAAGTTATTCTCGAACAAAATGCACTACACATAAGGCAGTAGGCTATTTAGCATGATAATCAGTGTCATAAACTAATCAAAACTGAGTGAAAAATATGTATGCTATATACAAATATGTTCAGAGAATATCACATTTAAAAAGTTTACACGAGCATACAATGTTAGGGATATTGTGAGGTATTTCCTATGTCAAAAGCTAGCCAAAACTAGGCAAAATATAAAATTCATTTGAGCTCTATATGATAAGAAAACGAATTATAACACTAAAAAACTTACTCCGAACTTCTATCCTCGGTTGGATCAATTCGTTCTTGAAAATGCAGCCTTTTCGTCGTCCGAATTGCAATCTTCCTCTGAAGAAAATGTGAATTCGTCATCACTGTCCAGAATCATCTGAAGGGCCTCTCTGTCGGAGTAGCGTGCTGCTGCCATCCTCCAAACGCGATGAACTAACAGTGAATGATCTGATGAAGAAGCTTCATGTTTTTGTGGCTTGATCGCGGGGCGTGCCGCGTGTGCGATGCATAGATCACCTATTTTACCATGTGAAAAGCGCTGGGGGCGTGGCGATCTGAGCTGATTAATGATAATGAGGGGAGAACGAAACAACTGTAACTCTCCTTGGTTTCAAACGGATTACATAAACTGGAAATATAATTTTTTTTAGTAGCTTACTTCATTTAAAAGAAGAGAATCTCAGCTTCATAAAGAGACATCTCTCGTATCTCTGTGACAAGTATTAACAGAGTTACAGTTATTTTTTCGGACGCGTTTCAGAATGGACTTCACTGACGGAGAGAAGGTAAAACGCGCATCATGTTTATTATTCTTTATTTGACGAAAAGCACAACACTTTGTTTTTATTGTGAGTACCCTAAAAAAAAATAGAAACTAAACAGGATCTAATGATGTACAACACTTAAATTTAAGATAAAAATCAACAGAGTAATTTGAGTCTCTTTTGCACTGATAAGGAAAAAAGTGAGCTCATCACGCCCCCGTGACGGCCGACCTCAGAGGGTTAATGTGCCTGGACACAGAGCTCTGTGAACAGCCAGCCTCTTTAGCAATGAGCTTTTGTGTCTTTCCCTCCTTGTGTAAGATGTCACTGGTGGTCTTCTGGACAGCTGTCAGTCAGCAGTCTTCCTCATGAGTGTGTTACAGAACTAGACTGAGGCCATTTAAAGGCCTTTGCAGGTGTTTTGAGTTAATTAGCTGATTAGAGTGTGGCACCAGGTGTCTTCAATATTCAACCTTTTCACAATATTCAAATTTTCTGAGATACTGATTTTGGGGTTTGCATTAGTTGTCAGTTATAATCATCAAAATTAAAAGGAATGAACACTTGAAATATATCAGTCTGTGTGTAATGAATGAATATAATATCCAAATTTCACGTTTTTTTAATGGAATTACTGAAATAAATCAACTTTTTGATGATATTCTAATTGTATGACCAGCACCTGTAGTTTCAAAGCTTTACAGTAATAAACAGGAAAATGAGTGAATCAATGATGCAAACTTCATCAGATGAAGTGTGTTATGAGGTGTGTTATGAGGTGTGTTATGAGGTGTGTTATGAAGTGTGTTATGAAGTAGGGATGGGCAACGATTAATCACGATTAATCGTGATTAATCGCATTCAAAATAAAAGTTTGTTTACATAATATGTTTGTAGTGTGTATAATTATTTTGTATATATAAATACACACACATGCATGTTCATATTTAGAATTTTTTTTTATTAATATATAAAATATTTATATTTAATATAAATTATGTATAAATATACTGTATGTATATACATGCAAATATTTCTTAAATATATACATGCATATGTGTGTATCATGTATGTATACAACATAATTATACAGACTACACACATATATTATGTAAACACAAACTTTTATTTTGAATGCGATTAATCGCGATTAATCGTTGCCCATCCCTATTATGAAGTGTGTTATGAAGTGTGTTATGAAGTGTGTTATGAAGTGTGTTATGAGGTGTGTTATGAAGTGTGTTATGAAGTGTGTTATGAGGTGTGTTATGAAGTGTGTTATGAAGTGTGTTATGAGGTGTGTTATGAGGTGTGTTATGAAGTGTGTTATGAAGTGTGTTATGAAGTGTGTTATGAGGTGTGTTATGAAGTGTGTTATGAAGTGTGTTATGAGGTGTGTTATGAGGTGTGTTATGAAGTGTGTTATGAAGTGTGTTATGAAGTGTGTTATGAGGTGTGTTATGAGGTGTGTTATGAGGTGTGTTATGTAGTGTGTTATGAAGTGTGTTATGAAGTATTAAGTGTTATGTAGTGTGTTATGAAGTGTGTTATGAAGTATTAAGTGTTATGTAGTGTGTTATGAAGTGTTTAAATAAGTGTGTTATGAAGTGTGTTATGAAGTATTAAGTGTGTTATGTAGTGTGTTATGAAGTGTGTTATGGGGTGTGTTATGAAGTGTGTTATGAGGTGTGTTATGAGGTGTGTTATGAGGTGTGTTATGGGTGTGTTATGAAGTGTGTTATGAGGTGTGTTATGAGGTGTGTTATGAGGTGTGTTATGAAGTGTGTTATGAAGTGTGTTATGAGGTGTGTTATGAAGTGTGTTATGAGGTGTGTTATGAGGTGTTTAGGTGTGTATGTATGGGGTTATGAAGTGTGTTATGAAGTGTGTTATGAAGTGTGTTATGAGGGTGTTATGAAGTGTGTTTATGAAGTGTGTTATAGGTGTGTTATGAGGTGTGTTATGGGGTGTGTTATGAGTGTGTTATGAAGTGTGTTATGAAGTATTAAGTGTTATGTAGTGTGTTATGAGTGTTTTAATTAAGTGTGTTATGAATAGGGGTGTAACGGTACACAAAAATCACGGTTCGGTACGTACCTCGGTTTTAAAGTCACGGTTCGGTACGTTTTCGATACAGCAAAAAGAAAGAAATGCCAGAGAAATTTCCTATTTATTAAAAGAAAAAATATTTTTTATATAAGTGTGAGTTTTCCTACATCTTGAAACTCAGGTTTAAATGGGGGTAATTTTTGAAGGATGATATCCTAAATAATGTTTGGTCATCACATTAAAAATGACATTTTTAATATATATTTATTTATTTATATAATATTTGAGTTTTGAAGTGCTGGAAAAAGATGTGCGAAGTACTTGAAAGCATTTCACTATCCCAGCCAAACCTTACAGTTAGTGTTACTATGGTGAATGTTGCTGATCTGTGGACTTAAAGCCTAACGTTATTACTAGTTCATTCACGGCACAATGTTTCTCCTGGTTTCCACGTCAGCGCTGTTTGATCTAATAGAGATCTACGAGTAATAACAGAGACATGTGAACGCTTCTCACTAGATCTCGCAGCGATGTTATTATTCAGTGGCGAATTCAAATGCTTTCTTCACTGGATCTCTTAGCGCTGTGTAGTAACAGTGTCGCTTGATCAAGATCGGCTCGCGCTCATAGAGCTTGCGCTGCACAGATCTATGTTGCTGGTCCGAACTGATAAACGATTCGTGATGCACAATATTATGAGTAGCGCAGTTTCATTTCGGTTTCATTACGTTTGCCATGAGATGTTGCGCAACGTTGTGGTGTCGCGCTCGCGCCAACGCGGATTTTGTCGGCAGGAAAAATGGTCCAAGGAATCGTTCGGTTTGTATGCGTACCGAACCGGAAGCCTCGAACCAAAACGGTTCAATACGAATACACGTACCGTTACACCCCTAGTTATGAAGTGTGTTATGAAGTGTGTTATGAAGTGTGTTATGAAGTGTGTTATGAAGTGTGTTATGAGGTGTGTTATGAAGTGTGTTATGAAGTGTGTTATGAGGTGTGTTATGAAGTGTGTTATGAGGTGTGTTATGAGGTGTGGTATGAAGTGTGTTATGAAGTATTAAGTGTTATGTAGTGTGTTATGAAGTGTTTATTGTGTTATGAAGTGTGTTATGAAGTGTGTTATGGGGTGTGTTATGAAGTGTGTTATGGGGTTTGTTATGAAGTGTGTTATGAAGTGTGTTATGAGTGTGTTATGAGGTGTGTTATGAAGTGTGTTATGAAGTGTGTTATGAGGTGTGTTATGAGTGTGTTATGAGGTGTGTTATGAGGTGTGTTATGAGGTGTGTTATGAGGTGTGTTATGAAGTGATTTATGAGGTGTTATGTAGTGTGTTATGAAGTGTAGGTGTGTTATGAAGTTATGAAGTGTTTATGTAGTGTGTTATGAAGTGTGTTATGAGTGTTTATAAGTGTGTTATGAAGTGTGTTATGAAGTATTAAGTGTGTTATGGGTGTGTGTTAGTGTTTATGAGGTGTTATGAATGTGTTATGAAGTGTGTTATGAAGTGTGTTATGAGGTGTGTTATGAAGTGTGTTATGAGTGTGTTATGAGGTGTGTTATGAAGTGTGTTATGAAGTGTGGTTATGAGGTGTGTTAATGAAGTGTGTTATGAAGTTGTGTTATGGAGTGTGTTATGAAGTGTGTTATGAGGTGTGTTATGAAGTGTGTTATGAAGTGTGTTATGAGGTGTGTTATGAAGTGTGTTTGATGTGTGAAGTGTGTTATGAAGTGTGTTATGAAGTTTATGTGTTATGAAGTGTGTTATGAGTGTTTATGAGTGTGTTATGAAGTGTGTTATGAAGTGTGTTATGAAGTGTGTTATGAGGTGTGTTATGAAGGTGTGTTATGAAGTGTGTTATGAAGGTGTGTTATGAAGTGTGTTATGAAGTGTGTATGAAGTGTGTTATGAAGTGTGTTATGAAGTTTTAAGTGTGTGTATGAAGTGTGTTATGAAGTGTGTTATGAGTGTGTATGAGTGTGTTATGAGTGTGTTTGAAGTGTGTTATGAAGTGTGTTATGAAGATTAAGTGTGTTATGAAGTGTGTTATAGGTTGTTATGAAGATTAGTGGTTATGAAGTGTGTTGGTTGTTTTAAGTGGGTTGAGTGTTGTCCTACTTGAAGATGTGACAAATAAGTTGCTATTGGTGTTAATGTTTTGGATCGCGGATTTTGAATAATGTTTGGTGATGTGATGTGTGATCAGTGTGTGATGTTGTTGTGATGTGTGTGTGTGTTATGTATTTGAGTTTTGATAGCTGCTGTTGATAAGTGTGCGATGAACTTCATTTCTACTCCGCTCACTCGTCTTAAAGATATGAAGGCCTCCAACTGTTGTGTCTGTGGTTAAGAGAATGAAAGTTTGTCAGGAAGATGTGATGTGAGTTCCCGATGAGACAGTGTTGATATGATAGATGATCTAGATGTATAAGTGTTGTACGCTGTCGCACAAAAGTGTATTGTGAAGCATTGACGTTAGTGTTGTATGCGTCGGGCTGATGTAAATGGTTTTGACTGAATCTTCACTTTTGTTAGGTTTCGTCGCTGTCAGATGTGGTAAGAGCGTTGCGACCGAAACTCTTCACATTTGGTGGTCTGTATTGAGTAAAGTTCGTCATGACAGACTGCTTCAGATGAAAGACAGGATGTTATTTAGTCTTCAATTGTTGGCTGTGATGTTGGCAAGATGTGGTGAGTGGTGTGTGTGGTGTGTGTTTTGTGTGGTGTGTGTGTGTGTGTGTGTGTGTGTTGTGTGTGTGTTTGGTGTGTGTAAAGGTGACAACGAGTGGTTTGATGAGATCTCTGGAAGGCAAATGTCAAATGTCTGTGGTTTAGAAGAATGATTTCACCAAACAATCTGCATAATGACTGAAATAAAGAGATTTGTGTGTTTGTGTGTGTGTGTGTGTGTGTGTGTGTGTGTGTGTGTGTGTGTGTGTGTGTGTGTGTGTGTGTGTGTGTGTGTGTGTGTGTTGACAGGGTGCTGTCCTCGCTGCCGTCTCAAGTCACAAGTTCAACTCGTTTTACGGCGACCCCCCTGAAGACATGCATGATTTCTCAGAGGACCCCACGTCTTCAGGTACGTCCCCTCGTGAGAACACGTACACTCACATCCTGTCATTTCTGGATCTCCGTCTGGTGTCTCAGTCACAGTGAGAGTCTGGAGAAGGTCAGCTGACCTCGAGAGCGTCAGGGAAAGCGTCTGGTGTCTCAGTCACAGTGAGAGTCTGGAGAAGGTCAGCTGACCTCGAGAGCGTCAGGGAAAGCGTCTGGTGTCTCAGTCACAGTGAGAGTCTGTAGAAGGTCAGCTGACCTCGAGAGCGTCAGGGAAAGCGTCTGGTGTCTCAGTCACAGTGAGAGTCTGGAGAAGGTCAGCTGACCTCGAGAGCGTCAGGGAAAGCGTCTGGTGTCTCAGTCACAGTGAGAGTCTGGAGAAGGTCAGCTGACCTCGAGAGCGTCAGGGAAAGCGTCTGGTGTCTCAGTCACAGTGAGAGTCTGGAGAAGGTCAGCTGACCTCGAGAGCATCAGGGAAAGCGTCTGGTGTCTCAGTCACAGTGAGAGTCTGGAGAAGGTCAGCTGACCTCGAGAGTGTCAGGGAAAGCGTCTGGTGTCTCAGTCACAGTGAGAGTCTGGAGAAGGTCAGCTGACCTCGAGAGCGTCAGGGAAAGCGTCTGGTGTCTCAGTCACAGTGAGAGTCTGGAGAAGGTCAGCTGACCTCGAGAGCATCAGGGAAAGCGTCTGGTGTCTCAGTCACAGTGAGAGTCTGGAGAAGGTCAGCTGACCTCGAGAGCGTCAGGGAAAGCGTCTGGTGTCTCAGTCACAGTGAGAGTCTGGAGAAGGTCAGCTGACCTCGAGAGCGTCAGGGAAAGCGTCTGGTGTCTCAGTCACAGTGAGAGTCTGGAGAAGGTCAGCTGACCTCGAGAGCATCAGGGAAAGCGTCTGGTGTCTCAGTCACAGTGAGAGTCTGGAGAAGGTCAGCTGACCTCGAGAGCGTCAGGGAAAGCGTCTCAGAATCCTGCTTTACTGTAAAGCACACGCTGGACCGCATCATCAGCTCTGCATGATTGTGAAATATTTGAGCAAATATTCAAGTCTCCTTTATTTATACAGCGCTTTTTACAGCACAGAGTGTTTCATAGCAGATTTAAAGAGAGAACAGGAAAATAATGCTGTAATAGTATTGTTAAATTCAAAATTAAATGTCCTATTTTACTATTTATTAAAAATAGTAAAACTTTACATTAAAGACCCATTTGTTTACTTTAATTTAACAATAATTCTGCAGCATTTATTATTATTAGTTCAAGTTAATTTGCTAATACGTCATAAATCAGAAGTTATATTAGATTGTATAATGCACAGTGAACTAACATGTACAAACGATTAACACTTACATTTTTATTCACTAACATTGACAGATTATTACATTTTCTACAAATACAGTGCTCAGTGTTAGTTACACACATATTTAACATGAACTGAGAATGAAATATTATTTCTACAGTATTTATTAATTTCAGTTAATGTTATTTTTCAACATTTACTAATACAAGTTTTAAATCAGAAGTTGTATCTGTTAATAGAGCTGAGCTGACATGAACTAACAGTGAACATGAGTGTATTTTTTGTGTAGGTTATTAATAGATACTGTAACATGTATTGCTCATTGTTTGTTTTTTATGTTTATTTATTTATTGAAAAGGGACAGTGCATATTAATAGACATCTTAGCTTTTCAGCAATGAAAAATATGCCAGAATTAAGCCCGAAGGCTATTTTACATCTGTAGTCCCCGTCAGGTCATCACTGTACACATGAACACAGCTAAACATTAATATTTAATGCATTACAACACCATTTCCAACAACATTATACAAGACACCACAGTTAGCAGACAGGGATTGTTATTGCAGTTGTTTAGTCCTAAAGTATGCTGCATATAATAGGGCAGACACACACACACACACACACACACATACAGACGCGCACGCGCACACACACACACACACACACACACACACACACACACACACACACACACACATACAGACGCGCACGCGCACACACACACACACACACACATACAGACACACACGCGCACGCGCAACACACACAACACACACACACACATACAGACACACACGCGCACGCGCGCACACACACACACACACACACACACACACACACACACACACAATACAGACGCGCACGCGCACACACACACACACACACACACACATACAGACACACACGCGCACACACACACACACACACACACACACACACATACAGACACACAGCGCACGCGCGCACACACACACACACACACACACACACACACACACACACACACACACACACCACACACGCACGCACGCGCACACACACACACACACACACACACACACACACATACAGACACACACCGCGCACACACACACACACACACACACACACACACACATACAGACACGCACGCGCGCACACACACACACACACACACACACACAACACACATACAGACACGCACGCGCGCACACACACACACACACACACACACACACGCACACACACACAACACACACACACAGTAAAGTGCTATTCCATGTATATGACGTACATTTTAATTATGTTAAAGTGTTATTTAATGCAGTAAAGTGCTGGATCTGGTACGGTATACATTCATATGATTAAACAATACTATAGTGAACAAACCCATACACATAAAATACAACAAATATCATTAATGGTTACAAATTATAATGTTATAATTATGTCATAATTAACATTAACTAATGGGACCTTATTGTAAAGTGTCACCGAACAAACTAAAGATTAATCTGTGGAAATTAATTATCATTCCGATGTAAATGTGTTTCATGATGAATGAGTTTATATTAATAATTTATATATATTTCAGGTACAGTACATGTGCATCTCTCAACTAACTTACACAGGAACTGCAGTCACTAATATTACAGGTTAAACATTATAATAATACACATTTTATTGTTTTAAAATATATATATATATAAACATTTAAATGGTGGCTGTCATAAAGTGACAAAATAATTTATTTAAACAAATTAAATATTGGTAACACTTTACAATAAGGTTCATTAGTTAACATGAACACTTCTTTAGCATTTATTAATCTTAGTTAATATTACTTTCAACATTTACTAATATGTTATTAAAATCAAAGGTTGTGTTTGTGAACATTAGTGCACTGTGAAAATGAACAAACAATGAACAGCTGGATTTTTATTAAATAACATTTAATAAACAATGTTAAAATATGTTATTTTGCATATTAACAAGATTAATAAATACTGTAACTCATTGTTAGTTAATACATAAACTAATGTTAACTAATGAACCTTATTGTAAAGTGTTATATATAAAAAATGTGATTTCTGGATATGAGGTTTTATTCCTCATCAAATGAAAACAGCACAGACTAAAAGATTGATAATCGGTTCGATTGAAACCAAGAAATCTATATTTGAAGGCAGGCGTGCAGGAAGTGGAGAGTGTGGTGTGTTCCGCTCGCTGATGCTAATGCTAGCATTACTCTAGCGCGGGTCTAGCGCAGAGGAAGTGTCAGTGTTGAGAAACAGCAGACACACTTCTCTATCGCAAAATATCGCACAACTCTCACTTCCTGTTACTGTGGTTTCGTCCTCTGTGTTCTAGTTCTGAGCGCAAGCCGAGCTTGTGTACGCTGACATCACTGCCCTCACTGTCACATTCAGTGTTCACGATCACACACACACCACACACTCACACACACACACACACACACACACACACACACACACACACACACACACACACACACACACACACACACACACACACACACACACACACACACACACACACACACACACACACTCACAATCACACACTCACGATCACACACTCACGATCACACACTCACATCACACACTCACACACTCACGATCACACACTCACAATCACGATCACACACTCACAATCACACACTCACAATCACACACTCACGATCACACACTCACGATCACACACTCACGATCACACACTCACGATCACACACTCACAATCACACACTCACGATCACACACTCACACACTCACAATCACGATCACACACTCACAATCACGATCACACACTCACGATCACACACTCACAATCACACACTCACAATCACACTCACACACTCACAATCACGATCACACACTCACAATCACACACTCCACGATCCACACACTCACGATCACACACTCACGATCACACACTCACAATCACACACTCACACTCACACACTCACACAATCACGATCACACACTCACGATCACACACTCACAATCACACACTCACAATCACACTCACACACTCACAATCACACTCACACACTCACAATCACGATCACACACTCACAATCACACACTCACAATCACACACTCACAATCACACTCACACACTCACAATCACGATCACACACTCACAATCACACACTCACACTCACAATCACGATCACACACTCACAATCACACACTACACACACCACAATCACGATCACACACTCACAATCACACACTCACACACCACAATCACGATCACACACTCACAATCACACACTCACACTCACACACTCACAATCACATCACGATCACACACTCACAATCACACACTCACACCACACACTCACAATCACGATCACACACTCACAATCACACATCACACATCACACACACACACTCACAATCACGATCACACACTCACACATCCAACGCTCACAAATCACACAATCAACTACCTCACAATCACGATCACACAACACCACAACACAACTCTGTATCACACATCCACACACTACACACTCACACAACTCACACACACACTCACGATACACACACTAACACTACACACACACACTCACACACACACTACACACACAACACACACAACACACACACACACACACAACAACACTCACACATCACACGATCACACACTCACAATCTCAACGCTTCAGTCAGAAATATTCATCATATCCTCAGATCTGACCCCAGCTGAACTTGACAGAGAAATTCTGCTCATGAAGCACAACTTTTGTTCCTGTCAGAGCTGCTGATCCACAGTGTTTCTGTTTCCCTTCACTGCACACTACACACTGCACACTGCATACTACACACTAAACACTGCACACTTAACACTAAACACTTAACACTAAACACTTAACACTACACACTGCATACTAAACACTGCACACTTAACACTACACACTAAACACTGCACACTACACACTAAACACTACACACACACTGCACACTACACATTAAACTGCACTGCAACTGTAAACACTGCACACAAACTGGACACTACACTACAAATCACTCTAAACACACTGCACTGTAAACACTAAACACTGCACACACTGCACACTACACTCTAAACACACTGCACTGTAAACACTAAACACTGCACACACTGCACACTACACCTAAACACACTGCACTGTAAACACACTAAACACTGCAACACTGCACACTACCATCTAAACACACTGCACTGTAAACACATAAACACGCACACACTGCACACTACACTCTAAACACACTGCACTGTAAACACTAAACACTGCACACACTGCACACTACACTCTAAACACACTGCACTGTAAACACACTAAACACTGCACACACTGCACACTACACTCTAAACACACTGCACTGTAAACACTAAACACTGCACTAAACACACACTGCACACTACACTCTAAACACACTGCACTGTAAACACTAAACACTGCACACACTGCACACTACACTCTAAACACCCGCACTGTAAACACTAAACACTGCACACACTGCACACTACACTCTAAACACACTGCACTGTAAACACTTAAACACTGCACACACTGCACACTACACTCTAAACACACTGCACTGTAAACACACTAAACACTGCACACACTGCACACTACACTCTAAACACACTGCACTGTAACACACTAAACAACTGCACACACTGCACACTACACTCTAAACACACTGCACTGTAAACACTAACACTGCACACACTGCACACTACACTCTAAACACACTGCACTGTAAACACTAAACATGCACACTACACTCTAAACACACTGCACTGTAAACACTAAACATGCACACACTGCACACTACACTCTAAACACACTGCACTGTAAACACACTAAACACTGCACACACTGCACACTACACTCTAAACACACTGCACTGTAAACACACTAAACACTGCACACACTGCACACTACACTCTAAACACACTGCACTGTAAACACTAACATGCAACACTGCACATCACTTAAAACACTGCACGTAACAACTAACACTGCACACACTGCACTAACCTAAACACTGCACTGTAAACACACTAAACACTGCACACACTGCACACTACACTCTAAACACACTGCACTGTAAACACTAAACACTGCACACACTGCACACTACACTCTAAACACACTGCACTGTAAACACTAAACACGCACACACTGCACACTACACTCTAAACACACTGCACTGTAAACACACTAAACACTGCACACACTGCACACTACACTCTAAACACACTGCACTGTAAACACACTAAACACTGCACACACTGCACACTACACTCTAAACACACTGCACTGATAAACATCACCAAACTTAAACACACTGAACACACTAACGACTGCACACTACACTCTAAACACACTGCACTGTAAACACACTAAACACTGCACACACTGCACACTACACTCTAAACACACTGCACTGTAAACACACTAAACACTGCACGCTACACTCTAAACACACTGCACTGTAAACACACTAAACACTGCACACACTGCACACTGCTTCAGAAACTGCAGGCATTATTCCACTAACACACACTAGCGTGCTACAGTGTCACATTGCATTGCATGTTTATTACAATTTTTCATTTAGTTTTGTGTAGAAATGTCTGATCAGTTTTGATATTTTTGGAGATGGTGGAGGAAGTGCATTGCATTGTGGGATAGAGTGTCTCTGTGTACAGCAGACGCTCAGTCCCCGGTATACTCTCAGTGAAGTTCTGCTTCCTTCATCGCGTCGGGGAAAAAGATTCAGACTCTTCAGTCACGTTTATTTATACAATAGATTGCTTTGGTGCTCTTTAGACAAAAAGAGAAACATTTTAATTTTTACAAAATAAAAAAAATATTTTCTTCTTTGAAATGGTACGAAACTTGTTAAAGGTTTGGCACTTGCTGTGGCCATGGCCATAACTGGAACAGGTTTAATGGTCCTGATAAAAACAGTCCCACTTGAGCTGCTCGTGTCAGAAACGCTGCTCTGTAAACGAGTGAAAGGAAGTTCCTCTAGTGGAAGCGTCTGGAACTGCAGCATCTCACTGAACGCTCACTGACATATCACACTCACATGAGCAACACTACTCGCTTACAGTTATGGCGTCGATTTTCTTACAGTTTTAGAGTAAAATGTGATTTTGAAAATATATATTTCATATTAAAATTTAAAACTGTATGTTTGCACATTTTTCACAACAATAAACGTAACATTCTGTAAATTTTTTAAGTTCACTTTTTAAAAGTTTTTTCACTTTGGCAATGATCTGCCAAGTGTCGTCTTTGGAAACAGATCAAACTTTTTTTTTACCACAGTTTAATTTGGAAATTAAATTTTCAGGTCTATGCTCAAGAAATGGATTATAAACACAGCGTAAATATAGTATATTTAGTACCATAAAATCCCCTAAAAATACAAAATATGAAATACAAAATGTCAAACTAAAATATAGTACAATTATTTCATTGGCAAA
>CM070828.1:42820795-42838295 GCA_036326025.1 Chrosomus eos
GGTCCTTTTGAACATTATGACTATGAGTAACTATAATATTAACTAACTCTCATTAGAGTATTAATAAACTGCTTAATATCTGCTAACTCTTTATAGTGATGCTCCCCAACACATATTCTACTAACTACTATTACTTATACTTTTTTATTATGACATTAAAAAGTCAGAATTAAGTAATAATTATCACAAAAAGTCTAAATTAAAATTATGACGGTATATTATAATTACGAGATGAAAAGTAAAGAAGATTACAGAGCAGCATCGAGTGTTAGAGTGTATTCTGGGTTATTACGTGAGGACATTTTCTGTCCAATAATTAGAATCTCTGTTTTTTCAGAATTAAGTAATAAATTACTAATAATCCAGTTTTTATATACTGTAATGCTACTCCCTGCGTTACAATCATACAGTAACAGTCACTAAGCCATAGAAAGGATCTACGTATTGATGCCTTTTTCATATTACACTTAAAAAAAAAAGTATTGTTACAATTGCTGTTTGTTGCCCTCATATTCCAGACCGGAGAAAGTGTTTTTTTATTTAATATTTAAAATGAGGTTTATTAACATTAGTTCAATCGTTTAGCAGCATTTATCAGTCCAGGTTAATTAACAATGAATAATAGTATATTTATTCATGTTTGTTCTTGATGCATTCTCTTGATATGTTAATATGTGTTAGTGTGTGCAGAAATATTACTTAATATTTACACACATGAGCAATTACTTTTTAAATGTGGATGTTTTCTAAGTTTTGCATTGAAGTTTGTCTGAATCTGCAGCTTCAGTGTGTGTTAGTTTCAGATACGAGATGATCCTGCCGCTACTATAGTGACCAGATAAACACACGCACACACGCACACACACACACACACACACACACACACACACACACACACACACACACACACACACACACACACACACACACACACACTGATGATGTTCTGGTGTGTGTGTGTTCTCACAGGCTCTTCTACAGACTCATGATGTTGTAGCTCATGAGGTTTACAGTGACGAGGCTCTGAGAGTCACTCCTCACACACACACACACACACACACACACACACACACACACACACACACACACACACACAAACACACACACACACACACACCACACACACTGATGATATTCTGGTGTGTGTGTGTTCTCACAGGCTCTTCTACAGACTCATGATGTTGTAGCTCATGAGGTTTACAGTGACGAGGCTCTGAGAGTCACTCCTCACACACACACACACACACACACACACACACACACACACACACACACACACTGATGATGTTCTGGTGTGTGTGTGTTCTCACAGGCTCTTCTACAGACTCATGATGTTGTAGCTCATGAGGTTTACAGTGACGAGGCTCTGAGAGTCACTCCTCACACACACACACACACACACACACACACACACACACACACACACACACACACACACACACTGATGATGTTCTGGTGTGTGTGTGTTCTCACAGGCTCTTCTACAGACTCATGATGTTGTAGCTCATGAGGTTTACAGTGACGAGGCTCTGGGAGTCACTCCTCACACACACACACACACACACACACACACACACACACACACACACACACACACACACACACACACACACACACTGATGATGTTCTGGTGTGTGTGTGTTCTCACAGGCTCTTCTACAGACTCATGATGTTGTAGCTCATGAGGTTTACAGTGACGAGGCTCTGAGAGTCACTCCTCACACACACACACACACACACACACACACACACACCACACACACACACACACACACACACACACACACACACACACACACACACACACACACACACACAAAACACACACACTGATGATATTCTGGTGTGTGTGTGTTCTCACAGGCTCTTCTACAGACTCATGATGTTGTAGCTCATGAGGTTTACAGTGACGAGGCTCTGAGAGTCACTCCTCACACACACACACACACACACACACACACACACACACACACACACACCCCACTGATGATGTTCTGGTGTGTGTGTGTTCTCACAGGCTCTTCTACAGACTCATGATGTTGTAGCTCATGAGGTTTACAGTGACGAGGCTCTGAGAGTCACTCCTCACACACACACACACACACACACACACACACACACACACACACACACACACACACACTGATGATGTTCTGGTGTGTGTGTGTTCTCACAGGCTCTTCTACAGACTCATGATGTTGTAGCTCATGAGGTTTACAGTGACGAGGCTCTGGGAGTCACTCCTCACACACACACACACACACACACACACACACACACAACACACACACACACACACACACACACACACTGATGATGTTCTGGTGTGTGTGTGTTCTCACAGGCTCTTCTACAGACTCATGATGTTGTAGCTCATGAGGTTTACAGTGACGAGGCTCTGGGAGTCACTCCTCACACACACACACACACACACACACACACACACACACACACACACACACACACACACACACACACACACACACACACACACACACACTGATGATGTTCTGGTGTGTGTGTGTTCTCACAGGCTCTTCTACAGACTCATGATGTTGTAGCTCATGAGGTTTACAGTGACGAGGCTCTGAGAGTCACTCCTCACACACACACACACACACACACACACACACACACACACACACACACACACACACACACACACACACTGATGATGTTCTGGTGTGTGTGTGTTCTCACAGGCTCTTCTACAGACTCATGATGTTGTAGCTCATGAGGTTTACAGTGACGAGGCTCTGAGAGTCACTCCTCACACACACACACACACACACACACACACACACACACACACACACACACACACACACTGATGATGTTCTGGTGTGTGTGTGTTCTCACAGGCTCTTCTACAGACTCATGATGTTGTAGCTCATGAGGTTTACAGTGACGAGGCTCTGAGAGTCACTCCTCCTCCTACTTCACCGTATCTGAACGGAGATTCTCCCGAGAGCATCAACGGTGATCTGGACCTGGAGAACGTCACGCGTGTGCGGCTCGTGCAGTTCCAGAAGAACACGGACGAGCCCATGGTACCAGTACACACTCGTCATGTGACCACTGACACACAACCCGTGAAACAACACACTTGTCATGTGACCAGTAACACTGACACACACAGTGAAACAAAACACTTGTCATGTGACACTGTGACATCCCAGCAAACATCTGGACGTTTAATGACCGTTAGAAAAAAGACGTCCGTCCGACACGTCCCGTCATGGTTGAAAAATAGTTCCAAACTGAAAGTTGAACGGACGTCTTCGACGTCACCTGACCGTGAATTCCACGTCTCTTCTGCGCGTCCCTGGACGTCTAAATGCGTCGTCATCTGTGTGTTTAAATGTGTTTCTGCATAATTTAAGTGTATATATAAGCCAGCATTTAAAATAATCACACCTATTGTGTAACATCGTGAAAGTCAATGAAGTATTTAGGTTTAAACACAAAGGTCCTAAAAGGGTCCAAAATTGGTCCAGTCAGACCTGACCGTCAATAAAACGTTTTAATCACGTGTACATCACAAACAAGAACACATTATTTGTGGACATAAGCAAAAAAGAAGCATGTTCTGATTTAGCAAAACATTTTATTGATCTTGAACAGCCAAAATTTCTCTTCATTTTTTTTAATGTTTAACATTTGTTAACCAAACTAAAATACCAATTACAAAATACTAAATTATTATATAAAGGGATAGTTCACCCAAAAATGTAAATTCTGTCATTTACTCACTCATGTTCCAAACCTGTATGAGTTGCTTTCTTATTCCGAACACAGAAGATATTTTGAAGAATATTTGAAACCAAGCAAATAGAGCAACCATTGACTCCCATTATTGGAGAAAGATTATTATGGTAGTTAATGGGAAGCGACATCTGCTTGGGTAAAAACATTCTTACAAACATCTTTGTGTTTCGCATAACATAGAAAGGTATATACAGGTTTGAAACATGAGGTTGAGTAAATGACAATTTTCATTTTTGGGTGAACTATCCCTTAAAGCAGTGTTACTCATTGCGCGGCTCGCGAGCCTCATGCGGCTCGCCAAGCTTTCATTTGTGGCTCGCATGGCGGTAAATAATATGATCAAGCAGTCACTACAGATATTTCATAAAAACATTAAAAACTAAGTAGGACTATAACATAACCCATTAAAAACTCAAAGTGTCAGCTCTATTTTCAAATAATTTCGATCGGATTGAAAGCGGTGGTTTATCGAGAGAACATGTAAACACTTGATGGATTGAAAACCGAAACTGAAAGGACGCCGTACGTCGCGACGGTCGCGCTGAACGAGCTGTTCTTCTGATGAATAAAGTGTCGTATAAACGAGTGTCCAGTCATTCTATAATTCTCCTTTCACTCAGTATCTGTGAAGTGAAGCAGGACAACTGGCTCACCAGTCCTTGTTTCAGATTCTCATCCACAGACGACTGATTTTGGGCATTTTTACTGCTTGATCAATACAAACAGCACGGCATAACGGTTCATCATTGTCTCCAAATTATGACCAGAATTTGATAAATATTAAGTCTGCTGTTTAAAACAAATAAAGAACCAATGTAGGAAAATGGTTATTAGCCTACGCACAACAGCGGGAAACTTTATATGTTTGTGCAGTGTGCAAATGTCAAAAAAACCTATTCCGATTTGAATCTTTTGACTTATAAACGTCCACATCACCCCGACCATGCATTATATCACGATGTTAAGCATTCATGTAAACTACAATACATTCAGATTAATCAATCAGAATGAATTCAGACCGATTGAAACAAAAGTTGTGCATGTAAACATATCCAGTCTCTGCGGAGTTGCCGGTTATGGCGGTATATCCAGCTCTTAACGCCGCATGTGCTCTTGGACATGATGGCTAATGTAGAAAAAAATAACTTAATGTCATTCTGGGATGAATATATTCTGGAAATCCTGCTTTTTTTGTCTTTAAGGGAATCTTGTCTCAGTTACAAATTTGACTAGTAAATCATTAAAAAAATATATTGCATTGCATATGTTCAGGGGTGACATATTAATAAACAGACATGGTATTTATGTCTGGGTCTGGATGTAACTTTTTATACTTTCCTGTAAAAATGGCTCTCCTACTGACTTTATCCTATCAGTGCGGCTCTCATGAAAAAAATAGTGAAGACCACTGCCTTAAAGGGTACCTATCATGGAATTTTGAAAATTACCTTTCATGTAGTGTGTAACATAGATCTAAGTGAACGAAAACATCCTGCAAAGTTTTAAATATGAAAGTTCACCGTATACAAAGTTATTGTCTCTCAAAAGTAAGAGTCGACTCTGAGTCGTTGATATGAATCGATAGACGAACGATGCACTTTCGTACATCACTTGTCCAAGTTATTTGAATAAGATACGCCCACTCATTGCATTAGGAGACACCAGGGAAAACATCATGTCGACGAGACGCTGCTGTGTTTTGAAGTGCGACGCAAAAGCAAACTTTTTTCATCTGCCCAGTGAGGAGCATTTGAAGACCGTGGCTACAGTTCATAACTATACCACAGAAGTATTATAGCCCGAACTTGTTCTGTGTTCGCGTCATTTTGAAGATGATTGCTTCACAAACCTAAATGCTATAAAGTATGAATTTGCGAGCCGGCTGATACTGAAGGAGGGAGGTTCAGTACCGAGTTTATTTGGATCAGCTTCCTTCTCCGAATCACAATCTGTAAGTAGGCTGTTGCTTTTATGTTTGTATCATGTTCTATAATTATTTTGTGTGTTGTGTACGCACAGGCACAGCGCAGCTTCTAGCAGCTAACTTAGGTCTTCAATGTCAATTGTATTGAAATATGTGAAGTGTTTGTCGTTGTTAATGGAGTTGTCACAGGGCTCTCGAGTGTCACGCATCACGCATTGAGCGTGACAGTCACTCATTTCGGTCTTTTGTCACGCTCTCCGGCCACACATTGTATTTCTCACGCTGAAAAACTATTTGTAATATATTTAATATGCCGCAGTGCCCAAAACTCACTCACTGTGGAACCGGCAGGATTCAAGCGCTTCTCCTCCAGTGTTGCCAGGTCCGTATGCCTGCACTGTTTCCGCGGGTTGTTTGTGTAGTGCACGCTGGTTGACGCGATTGTTTTATCCACTGGAACATGATTGTTATTGAGGAAACACCCGGGAACGCTATTTGAATATTTTTGGCCGTGATTGGTTAGTTTTGATGAGCAATTGGGCTGGTTTTGTTGTGCAGACCTGGCAACCCTGGTCTCCTCTGGTGTTGTTCGTCTGGTGTTGTTAGCCAATCAGAAAATAGCACTGTTGTATCTGGGTAAGATCTAGCGCAACAACCAATGACACCCCGTCGGCTGGGTGTCTAACATATCACCACAGATTAGCGTCACGCAAAGGCGGGGTTTGGAAAAATGACTCGCTAAACGATTCATATGGGAGTCGGTGAGCAAATCAGGTAAAAATAAATGCATATTATAAGACAACAAAAGTGTTTTTTGTCATTGCATGCTTGTAAAACTGTTGTTGGGGACTCCCAGAACATTATTAGGAACATTTTAAATGCCATAATAGGTACCCTTTAAACACCTTGTTTGGCTCATTTTTTGTATCCACCACCGCCAGCTCTTCCTGGAGTGTGTTTCAGGTGTTCTGCCATCGCTGCGTCAATCTCAGAGTCTGTAGCATTTGGGCTCCACCTCTTCACGGCATCTTAGGGAAGAGAATATTATATGTGTGTGTGTGTGTGTGTATGTGTGGTGTGAGTGTGTGTGTGTGTTGTTGTATATATATTAATATTTATGTATATATTACACACACACATATATATATATATACATATATATTACAAAAGCA
Organism: Chrosomus eos; assembly: GCA_036326025.1. Lineage (NCBI taxonomy): Eukaryota > Metazoa > Chordata > Actinopteri > Cypriniformes > Leuciscidae > Chrosomus > Chrosomus eos. The sequence goes on from CM070828.1 coordinate 42,827,660, forward strand.
CAATGTTTTATTTCGATTGTAAGTGGACACATAAAGAAAAAGACATATAACAGTTTATTTTGTCATATTTTATAAGTCTGTATGACCAGAAATGGAGTATTTTTCTGCTATGTGAAAAAAATCGAGCAAAATGGCCGACCCCAGAGGGTTAATAAGTTGCAGTAATAACTTTGACTGTATCATTCAACATACTTTATACTATGGTAAACCGGTGTATAAGTTCAAAGCAATTTTTAGCCTACTAATGTTAGCTAATTTTAGCCAAACTCAGTAAATTTCAGTTGACAATGTGGGATTTCTTTTCGGTTCATTCATGCCAAACAAGTTAAACTCAAGCACATTAATCTAATAATACTAAATGAACTTACCCAACAGTAGATTTTTCATAATATCGATTCAATTCCTCCTCTCCGCGTGGTTGTTCAATGTTTCGGGAGAACGCGTTAACATCTCGCGAGATCATCTATCCTATCGCGGGTTTTGTGATATCGCGAGATCTTTTGTTACTACATCTTGGCGCACAGTTTTGGCAATTACACCCAACTCAGACATAAATGGTGACCGGATATATTTCTGTTTTACATGTATACATTCCATAAAAAAATAACAACGAATACATCAGGTAGGCCTACAGGTTGCAATAATGACTACAATGCAGTGGCTTATTTGCAATCACAACCACACTGGGTAGCCTACTTTGTGATTATAATTTATTTAAACAAGATAAAGTAAATATATTTAATTTGTATACAAATCGTGTATTTCATAAAGATAATTCCTGTTTTTTTTCTGTCTTGCTTGCCTAGAAACTAAATATTATTTTTTAATCTTATATTGATTTCATATGAACTATTATATGAGATATGAGCTTTCAAGCTTGTTGCTAAAATTTCATTACATTTTCTTTTGCATTATTTATTTAGAATGATTTTAAGCAAAATGATGCATTATCTTACAGAACACACAAATATATGTCAGAGAAAATAAAAAGTAGAGTGAAAAATTGAGACACCACATATAGCACACATGCATAAAGATAAACTACCTATAATGCATATACAGTCACACACAATTGATAAATGACCAGTTTCCAAATAAATATTTTATGAGCAGGTTTTGATTTTTTATGAGCTTTAGTTTTGCAACCTTGTTAACATTTCTAAATAATGTTTCCCATTATTTATTTATCTTAGAAAACAGAAAGAGTCCAGTTTCTTTATTCAGTGCGGATCGTTTCAAAGCAGCTTTACTGTAATAAACAGGAACATAATGTGTAAGACAGGGTTTCCGTTGTCGGTAATTACCGGACATTCGCCGGAAAAACAGGAACATCTCATTATATAGATCGATGTATATTAGCTCTTAAGAGCGCTCTCTACGTGCAAGGTTACGAACGCTCCCCGTAATTCCTTGCGCGTTTCCCAAAATGCACTTAACATCAACACGCGAGAACGCGCTCTGTGCTACTGACTGAAGCGTCGCTGTCCATTCGCAAAGTGCTGAAATATAACCTTATATGGAATCGTATTGTGAACGTTTAACCTAAAAATCTTAATTTGTTGTAGAAATCAAGACAAGTCTATATAAAGCACCTATAGGCTACAGGCGGAGGCAGTGACAAAATGGCTGGAAACAAACCAACAAAAATAAACGAGAAGATAGCTACCTTTCAAATAGATAAAATTAATTTTAAATGTTTAATAAAGGGGCAAAAAGTCATAAACATTTTTTTTTTGCGCAGCATTTGTGTAGCCTACAGTTCAAATTCAAATTTTGCGTTTTAAAAATACAACAACTGTTCATTTTTCTTTTTTCAATTACGGGTTAAAAAAAAACCGAATTGACGAAAAAGTACATGGACCTTATTAAATATTTCAAATAGCCTAATGTATTTGTAGAAAAGTTTGATAGTCTTGGATCCGTGTGAATTTGTGTATTCGAAGGCCGGCTGTGTCATTGCGGCTCGACGAAGGCTACCCTGATTCAAAAGCGACGCCAAATGCACCCTCTGACTTTTTGCCCCTTTATTAAACATTTAAAATATTCACAAATTAATATGGAAAAAAATCGATTTTACTGGTTTTCTAAGGCCCCATTCCCTGCAGTGCTGAATGAGAAGAGCCATGTTTCTGGAACCATACAGATAGGCTAATGATAGTAATAAATGTGTCTGAAAAAATAATGAGCCATTTTAATTGTTCGTTTAAAAGTAAACATTTCAAGCTTTATATGTAGCCTATATTTTGTTTCAGTATGAGACGCGCTCCAGTTCACGGAGATCATGAGAGTGCGCCTGATTGTTTTATTTTATTTTACAAAAGCACAACGTTTTCTTGTAATGTGAGTTTGGACAAATAAAAGTAGTTGCGAATGCTGTATTATTCTTTTCTGTATGACCAGAAATGATAAGAGTATTTTAAGTTGTTTCCACTGTTGAAAGTAAAATGCAAGTGTTCACGCCCGCGTGCGCGCTCACACAACACACACACACACACACACACACACACCACACACACACACACACACCACCACACCCACCCACACACACACCACAACACACACACACACACACACCACACACACACACCACTCACACACACACACACACTTGGATATGCGCCAAATCTTGTGTTTATTTGTGATAATCTTAGCCCTGTATTATTATTGTCTAAACTTGTATTATGACTGACATTTGACGAATTGCTTTGTTCCTTTTTTGGGTAAAAGCGCCTTCTAAATAGCTATGTAAAACATAAATGTAGGCTAATAATAATACTATTATTATCATTTGCGTTTATAACTATAAATGAGTTCACTGAAGATGTAATACCGGTATGTTAATCATAAAATAATTTATGAATGTTTTATTTTTATATAACCTAACCTTGTGTTTGTGTTATATTTCGTTTTTAAATGTGAAGTTTTTAAAGATACTTTAAATATACTAGTAGCCTAAATGTCGTTTTTTTTTTTTTTTAGAAAATTCAAGAAATTATCCATTAAAAAATTAAGTTTAAACACAATGAAATGCATCCCGCTTAAACAGGCCTGGTTGGCATAGACTTGGGGAGGGGCCACAAATCCGTGAGTACAGTTTACAAACCCGTGGGAACAGATTGCGAAAGCGTGGGCACAGTTTATGATTTGTGGGTACAGATTGCAAAAACTGAAGGCACGGTTTACAAATCTGAGCGCGCGGCCGCATCCGAGTGAAGATTGCGCAACTCGCGCAGCGTCGTCAATGCAACTGATAGCAGCGGACACGAGCCCTCAGCTTGATTTAAAAAACAACCGATTTTAGATCTGCTAGTTAACTGGAGATGTTTTATTTATTTGTATTAGGTACACCCGTGCCTCAATGTTTCAAAAAGTGAATGTGTGTGAAACCATAGAAAAAAACAATTGGCGTTGATTGACGCCAATCAGACGTTAATGTTTTTTTCCGTCTATTTAAAAGTTAGGCTAATAATAACATGTTGCATTCTATACGGCCTGATTATGTCATTTTTTAAGTTACATAGCCTGCCTCCAGTTTTCCTCAACTTAACTAATTAAGAGGCGATATTTGACCGGCATATCATCAAAATGTCCGTAAAACGAAACCTCTGCCGGTCACTTTGACCGGCACCATTTTTTTCTAGCGGAAACTCTGGTGTAAGAGATAATAAAAATACAGCAAGGAATGAAGAAAATACAAAATAAAATGCATATAAATGTACACAAAAATAATAATAACAAAGGAAATACATAAAAACAAATGCATACATTCTGAAACTCATTGATTCCGATCAATAAACAATCTTTTGTGTGTAATGAACCGGTGTGTGTGTGTGTGTGTGTGTGTGTGTGTGTGTGTGTGTGTGTGTGTGTGTGTGTGTGTGTGTGTGTGTGTGTGTGTGTGTGTGTGTGTGTGTGTGTGTGTGTGTGTGTGTGTGTGTGTGTGTGTGTAATGAACTGGTGAATATAACAGTGGATTACATATCAGTGCAACAGATTAAACTAAGACACTGTTAACTATCAGATCCAGTTTAGTAGATAGTGTGTGTGTGTGTGTGTGTGTGTGTTTGTGTGTGTGTGTGTGTGTGTGTGTGTGTGTGTGTGTGTGTGTGTCAGATGTGCGTGATTTGAAGCCGTTCAGACGGATGTGCATCGATAACATCAGGTTTGTTTGTGTTGACAGGGAATCACTCTGAAGATGAACGATCTGAACCACTGCATCGTGGCCAGAATCATGCATGGAGGGATGATCCACAGACAAGGTGTGTGTGTGTGTGTGTGTGTGTGTGTGTGTGTGTGTGTGTGTGTGTGTGTGTGTGTGTGTGTGTGTGTGACGCCGCGCTCACCTACGCTGTGTTTTTCAGGGACGCTGCATGTTGGAGACGAGATCCGTGAAATAAACGGCATCAGCGTGGCCAATCAGACGGTGGAGCAGCTGCAGAAGATGCTGGTGTGTGTGTGAGAAACACCACACACACACACACACACACACACACACACACACACACACACACACACACAGTCATAACCAGAGACTACACTGAGTCACTGCTGGGACTGTCTGAGTAAACCTGTGACCCAGTCTAACATTCCACTTCCTCCGCTCCTCCATCTCGTTCTCCAGCTCTAATATATAAACATTATTAAATCAAGATTCATTTACTGGAGGAGCAGAACGACTGAAGATATTAACTCTTGATTACTAAAAGAAAGCATGAAAATCTAAACGAGATCTAATATCTGCCAATGGCGTCTGAAAAATAAACTGAATTCAAACATTTAAAACAAGATTATTTTTCTGACTCCACTAACACTATTTTCTAGTTTTAAGCAGCCACTTCATTTTGATAAATGTTTCTTCTTATCTTCAGTTATTCTCCAGTAAATGTATCTTGATTTAATAATGTTTAGATGTTAGTGCTGATAACCGAGACAGTGAGGAAGAACATGTTTTGCGGTGTGTATTAGCTATAATCGAGGTTAACGTGAAACTCATTATCATGACGTGTTAAAGCCAATAAACAGAATATTAATCAGCATAACATTCATAACTTCATATATTGACACTGAAAGCCAGTGTTGTGCCTGAACGCGTTCAATGAACGATAGTTCATGAACTCGTTCATATTTTGGGCGAACGTGAACTGAACGTACTGAATTACTGCCTGATGAACGTTACTGTGAACGCGTTCATTCTGGTGTCTGTGAACGCACGCTCTCTCAGTTTAACTTCGTTCAATAGGGTGCCAGATTTCTATAAAGCCTTCCAGGCGAAAACGCCTTAATATGTAGCGAAACAAACACCCAATCTGGCAACATCAGCCACCAGTGCCGCACGCACCGCCGCATGCGTCATCAAAACAAAAAGCAGCATGTAGTCGACAAAGCAGCGAGCGAGGCGTCGTATGATCATTTAAACGAGTTTTATGACAAGGTCGGTGAGGATGGTAAAATCTTACATTTCTGTGCAAACTTTGCCAGTCGATAAAATAATTGCTGTCTGTGGTTGTATGGCTGTGTCAATAAAAAAAAAGAAGCTCGCAGCAACATATGGACTATGAACTAGAAAAAAAGAACTATGAACTAGTTCATTTTTTGAAGTATGAACTATGAACTGAACTAGTTCATTTTAAAATGTGTGAACTGAACTTTGAACTAGTTCATGTAGAAAATGAACTTTCCCAACACTGCTGAAAGCACATTTGACACACAATAACGCACTTCACTAAATGAGGACATATTCTCTAACCCTAAACCACACATCAGCTCTAGCAGGAAACTTTCTTTTACTAATAAAAATATATATTTGTGTACTTTTACAAACGAGGACAAAAGCAGGGTTTAGGGGAATATTGTCAAATTTAACTCACTTCTGGTTACAAATTTGTATAAAACACACACACACACACAGTTAATGAGTTTGCATCAGTTTGATTCATGTATTTGTGTGTGTTTGTGTTTCTCTCAGCGTGAGATGCGCGGCAGCATCACCTTTAAAATCGTGCCCAGTTACCGCAGCCAGTCTCTGTCCTGTGATGTAAGTGTTTCCCCAGAGCACCCCCTTCTGGCCACTCCTGGAACACCAGCAGTGTGTGTGTGTGTGTGTGTGTGTGTGTGTGTGTGTGTGTGTGTGTGTGTGTGTGTGATCTCATCTTCCTGTGTTTCTGTGGCGTTTCAGAAAGATTCCCCGGATCTGTCCCGACAGTCTCCTGCCAACGGACACTCCAGCGTCACCAGCTCCATCTTAGTAAGACAACAGTCTACAGAGAGTCCTACAAAACCACAGCACAATGCATTATGGGTTCATATGGTTAGATGAAAGCTTAGACTCTTTTCTTGCAGTACTGTGGATTGTAAACACTGTGATGTTTAAGGGAAAGGTCACCCAAAAATGAAATTCTATAATCAGTTAGTTTGCCTACAAACCCATAAGCTAATGTTTATATGTGAACAAAAGCATAAATTAAAACTGTTGATCGTAATAAGCGATCGTGTCTCTTCAGAAGATCTGGATTAAACCGCTTCATTTTTATGGGTTTATTTTACCATCCCTTTAGTTCTGGATGAAGAGACTTTCAATTAGAATATCTTCATGAATGAAAGTCTTACGTAAAGTTATTTCATTTTTGGGCGGAAAAACCCATTGTATGTTTTAACAGTTTGAGGGCGTTTTCAGACCTGTAGATCATTTGCTTTGTTCCCAAATAGGAATTTAATTTTTTACAATGTTGATTTTCTTCTCGGTTGGTTCGCTTTTACAAGCCAACATCTCAAAGCGTACCAAATCTGTTTATGCAAGTCACATGTGAGTAAAACTGTGCTCTTATTGGTCAGTTTCCTCTGCGTCAGTGACACGTTCTCTCCGCGAGTTTACTCTTATCTGTAGCTGTCGAGACCCACCAAACACTGTCATTCCCGCTCTAACTGATCAATTATATTAATTATATTAACTGTGATAATATCTAATGCGTACATTCACAGAATCAGACACTGCTTACTTATATATAACACATTTCCCATTATGAATTATGATTGCGCTTGGTTCGTTAGTCCTTTGGGTCAGATTGCTTTCTCACCTCAACCGAAACTCAACCTAAATTCACCCGAAGCTCAACCTAAACTCAACCTAAAATCAACTTAAACTCAACCAAAGCTCAACCGAAACTCTAACTAAACTCAACCTAAACTCAACCTAAGCTCAACCGAAGCTCAACCGAAATTCAATGATGTCACCTAAGCTCAACCGAAGCTCAACCGAAGCTCAACCGAAGCTCAACCTAAACTCAACCTAAACTCAACCTAAGCTCAACCTAAACTCAACCTAAGCTCAACTGAAACTCAACTGAAACTCAACCTAAACTCAACCTAAGCTCAACCTAAACTCAACGAAGCTCAACCTAAACTCAACTGAAACTCAACCGAAGCTCAACCTAAACTCAACTGAAACTCAACCGAAGCTCAACCGAAGCTCAACCGAAACTAACCAAAACTCAACCGAAGCTCAACCTAAGCTCAACCTAAGCTCAACCTAAACTCAACCTAATCTCAACCGAAGCTCAACCGAAGCTCAACCTAAGCTCAACCGAAGCTCAACCTAAACTCAACCTGAGCTCAACCGAAACTCAACCTAAGCTCAACTGAAACTCAACCTAAGCTCAACCGAGCTCAGGTTGAGGTTGAGGTTGAGCTCAACCGAAGCTCAACCTAAATTCACCCGAAGCTCAAACTAAAACTCAACCTATAACTCAACCTAAGCTCAACCTAAACTCAACCTAAACTCAATCTAAGGTCAACCGAAACTCAACCGAAGTTCAACCTAAATTCACCCGAAGCTCAACCTAAACTCAACCTAAACTCCACCGAAGCTAAACTGAAACTCAACCGAAGCTCAACCTAAATTCACCCAAAGCTCAACCTAAACTCAACCTAAGCTCAACCGAAGCTCAACCTAAATTCACCCGAAGCTCAACTGAAACTCAACTGAAGCTCAACCTAAACTCAACCGAAGCTCAACCTAAGCTCAACCGAAGCTCAACCTAAATCAACCGAGTCAACCGAGTACGAAGCTCAACCGAAGCTCAACCTAAACTCAACCGAAGCTCAACCGAAGCTCAACAACCCGAAGCTCAACCAAAGCTCAACCTAACTCAACCTAAACTCAACCTAAGCTCAACCTAAGCTCAACCGAAACTCAACCTAAGCTCAATAGTAACTAGGTCAACGAACTCACCGAAACTCAACCTAACTCAACCTAAGGCAACGAATACTAACGAACTCAACCGAAGCTCAACCTAAACTCAACCAAGCTCAACCGAAGCTCAACCGAAACTCAACCTAAATTCACCGAAGCTCAACCTAAACTCAACTAAACTCAATCTAGCTAACGAACTCAACCGAAGTCAACTAAGCTCAACCTAAGCTCAACCGAAGCTCATCCTAAACTCAACCTAAACTCAACCTAAATTTAACCGAAGCTCAACCTAAACTCAACCTAAATTTAACCAAGCTCAACTAAACTAACTGAAGCTCAACCTAATTTAACCAAAGCCAACCAAAACTCAACCTATGCTCAACGAACTCAACCTAAATCACCGAAGCTCAACCTAAATAACTAGCTCAACGAAGCTACAATCAACGAAGCTCAACCGAAATCACCTATTTATCGAGCTACCAAACTCACCTAATCACGAGTCAACGAAGCTCAACCTAAACTCAACCTAAATTTAACCGAAGCTCACTAATCAACTAAACTCACCGAAGCTCAAACTAAACTCAACAACTCAACTAAACTCAACCAAAGCTCAACCTAAATTTAACCGAAGCTCAATCTAAACTCAACCGAAGCTCAATCTAAACTCAACCTAAACTCAACTGAAGCTCAACCTAAATTTAACCGAAGCTCAACCGAACCGGTGTGAATCTGAGTGTGATTGGCGTGTTCATATATGGCTAAACGCACAGAAACTAAGGGAGAAAACGCACAAGTTTCTGAAACAAACAAGTCAGGTTTGAAAACGCCCCAAGCCGTCAGTTTTTTCAAACACAGAATATTTATATTTGAAACTGAAAGTTAGTAATTGAAGAGTTTATAAAGAAATCTTGTCTATGCAGGATCTGCCATCAACTATTCAGCCCAAAGGAAGACAGGTGAGAGTCCGTGTTGCTGATCACGCGTGTGTGTGTGTGTGTGTGTGTGTGTGTGTGTCAGCTGCTCGGCCTGAAGATCTGTTCACACCGAGATCCTCCTGACAGTGTGCCGCGCACCGCACATCTCCACACACTGTCTCTGAGAAACGGTCACTTCCCTGAACGAAAGCGTTTCAGTTCTGTTTCTGCTCTGATTATGCGAGAGTCCTGCACTCTTATTGGCTGCTGAAAGCTTCAGAAAAACAGATATTTTAATATCACTCAGGGGTTTTTTGCATCACTTTATTAACGGGTGATGTCTTTGAATGCATATTTCCTCTTGTGTTTGTGTTGGGTGCGATGGCCTTTGATTCACCTGACAGCTTTAAAATGCGGTTCCTGCAACATCCTGCCATTTCCTGTCCATGTTAGGTCTGTTCTACTGCATGATGTGTTGTGTGTGTGTGTGTGTGTGTGTGTGTGTGTGTGTGTGTGTGTGTGTGTTTTGGATGCTTTCAAACCCTAGATCTCCAGACCTGCAGTCAAGGATAAATTGTTTCGGAAGGTGAGTTTCTCGGACCCAGTAGAGCAGTCAGACCCGGATCATTTCCCATCTTTGATTCTGAGTTTCCCATCAGGCTTTGCTTCTCTAGTTGGTGCTTTAGACTCCCAGCATCCCATAGTGGCGGTTCACACACTAACCCTCCTGTGGTACGATTGGCTCCTCCCCCCTCAGATGACTGGCTTCTTAGACACGCCCATGCTGTCCGTCAGTGGGGTTTGCTCACATCTGATTGGTTGACTGTGTGTGTGTGTGTGTGTGTGTGTGTGTGTGTGTGTGTGTGTGTGTGTGTGTGACACGCCGTTACATTATAACTGGGGCTGTCGGTTCATGTTCAGTGCGACAGTGTTTTATGTGAGAATGCAGTTTAATGCTGTAATGTCTGTGTATGATCTTCACCTGGCATAATAAATGATGAATGTAATTACTTCCTGTAAAATGTTCAGTTGATTGACAGCCCTGATTATAATGTGTTGTTGTTTAACCTGTGACCTGATCACAGATCTGATGTTCACTGGCTGTAGTTCATCACAGAGGTTGGTCTCGTTTAAAGAGACGCTCAGAAGATTATTGCAGAATCACGCAAACAAATTAAATTGTTAAAAAGTTCATTTAACTGTAAAGCTAAATATTATGCTAATATTTATTTTACTAAATAATTTGGACCTAAAATTGCTGAAAAAATCGTAGTTGTGTTCCATATTTGAAGTTGATATCACAAAAATTGACTCGCTAAAAGGTTTTTAGGTGCCGTTTCCATGGTAACGCATTTTCAAAACTTTCCACAGGATGAATGTTCAGCTTAAGCTTTCGAACGATGATGAATGTCACATTGATGTTTTCCCGACACATTGTGATGTGTTGTGTGCAGATTTACGTGCGAGCGCAGTTCGAGTACGATCCCGCTAAAGACGATCTGATTCCCTGTAAAGAGGCCGGGATCCGCTTCCG
>CM070828.1:42843295-42875795 GCA_036326025.1 Chrosomus eos
GCTCAACGTTGCAAGTGTGTTTTTTCCGCTCACAGCCAACAGGGGGGGGGAGACGACCACCATTCAACACGAAATCAGTCATATAAACATTACAATGACTCCAAAGCTGTTCGGTTAAGGTAAAAAAGTTACTTAGTTCACCTTTAAGCTTTCTTGGTATTTTCATGATAATAAAGTCTATTTATAAATACTTCAATGCTTATTAAACGTTATGAGTTTGGAGTAAAAGCGTGTTATTAAATGTCATCTTTTGTTGGATAAGAGCTTCATAAATGCGTCTCAGGTTTGGAAGATGTTTCATGCTTGTTGCTTTTTCAAATGCACTTTTATAAGCGACTCAAACTCAGTGCTTTCAGAGTGAGCCGCGTTTACAGCTGACCAGAGCCGTACGTCACTGACGAGCCGCACATCAAGAACCGCAGACTTAAGAGTTCATGATCACAATAAGCCTGAGTGTGTTAGCTGCGATTAATCGTGCAGCGCTAACATCACTCGCCATCATTCACTCGCTCTGAACACACATGAGCACACACACACACTTTATGCCCTTTATTCCATCATTCACTCGCTCTGAACACGCATGAGCACACACACACACACACACTTTCCATCTTCCTGCAGGTTTCATTGTAATAGAGCAGCATGAACATTCTGCTAAACGTCTCGATGATGAGTAAACGAGGACAGAATCTTCTAGTCAGCATTAATGTATCTCACGCAACATTTAAAGACGTTTTAAAGCAAACCCAGAATTCATCTCGGCATGTCTCATCACATTTGATTTGAGTGACATCGCTTCCTGTATCCCTCCATGCACGTCTCTCACTCGCTGATCCAGCTCTCTCTGTCCTCCAGTCTTTGACCAACTAGATCTGGTGACGTATGAAGAGGTGGTGAAGCTGCCCGCGTTCAAGAGGAAAACGCTGGTGCTGCTGGGTAAGAGATCGGCTCAAAGCTCAACCAGTGCTGGAAACATCAGATACTCTCAGATGCGGCTGTACAGACAGTCATTATTCAGTGATCAGGGAATCTATCAGAACAAAGTTATGAACAAACGTTCTTCCTGTAACGTTAATAGAATGTTCATTTAGAGTAATCTGGTCTTTTAATAATGTTTAAAACACTAGCACAAAAACATTGTTTATACTTTGATCATGGAACTGAAACAGTTGGACGTTCATCTAACATTTAAATCTTGCTACTTGTTTCAGAGAACATTCTAAAGTAACAATCAGAGAACATTCAAAAGTAACGATCAGAAACATTCAAAAGTAACGATCAGAAAACATTCAAAAGTAACGATCGGAAAACATTCAAAAGTAACGATCAGAGAACATTCAAAAGTAACGATCAGGAACATTCAAAAGTAACGATCAGAAAACATTCAAAAGTAACGATCAGAAAACATTCAGAAGTAACGATCAGAAGAACATTCAAAAGTAACGATCGGAAAACATTCAAAAGTAACGATCAGAAAACATTCAAAAGTAACGATCAGGAAACATTCTAAAAGTAACGATCGGAAAACATTCAAAAGTAACGATCAGAGAACATTCAAAAGTAACGATCAGAAAACATTCAAAAGTACGATCGGAAAACATTCAAAAGTAACGATCAGAGAACATTCAAAAGTAACGATCAGAGAGAACATTCAAAAGTAACGATCAGAGAACATTCAAAAGTAACGATCAGAGAACATTCAAAAGTAACGATCAGAGAACATTCAAAAGTAACAATCAGAGAACATTCAAAAGTAACGATCAGAGAACATTAAAAAGTAACGATCAGAGAACATTCAAAAGTAGCGATCGAGAACATTCAAAAGTAAGATCAAGAACATTCAAAAGTAACAACGATCGAGAACATTCAAAAGTAACGATCAGAGAACATTCAAAAGTAACGATCGGAGAACATTCAAAAGTAACGATCAGAGAACATTCAAAAGTAACGATCAGAGAACATTCAAAAGTAGCGATCGAAGAACATTAAAAAGTAACGATCAGAGAACATTCAAAGAACATCAAACATCAAAAGTAACGATCAGAGAACATTCAAAAGTAACGATCAGAAAACATTCAAAAGTACGATCAGAAACATTCAAAAGTAACGATCAGAGAACATTCAAAAGTAACGATCAGAGAACATTCAAAAGTAGCGATCGAGAACATTAAAAAGTAACGATCAGAGAACATTCAAAAGTAACGATCAGAGAACATTCAAAAGTAACGATCAGAGAACATTCAAAAGTAACGATCAGAGAACATTCAAAAGTAACGATCGGAGAACATTCAAAAGTAGCGATCAGAAACATTAAAAGTATCGATCAGAGAACATTCAAAAGTAACGATCAGAGAACATTCAAAGTACGATCGAGAACATTAAAAGTAACGATCGAGAACATTCAAAGTAACGATCGAGAAACATTCAAAAGTAACGATCAGAGAACATTCAAAAGTAACGATCAGAAAACATTCAAAAGTAGCGATCGGAAAACATTCAAAAGTAACGATCAGAGAACATTCAAAAGTAACAAAGTCATCAGAGAACATTCAAAAGTAACGATCAGAGAACATTCAAAAGTAACGATCAGAGAACATTCAAAAGTAACGATCGAGAGAACATTCAAAAGTAACAATCAGAGAACATTCTAACATTCAAAGTACGATCAGAGAACATTCAAAAGTAACGATCAGAGAACATTCAAAAGTACGATCAGAGAACATTCAAAAGTAACGATCAGAGAACATTCAAAAGTAACGATCAGAGAACATTCAAAAGTAACAATCAGAGAACATTCAAAAGTAACGATCGAGAACATTAAAAAGTAACGATCAGAGAACATTCAAAAGTAACGATCAGAGAACATTCAAAAGTAACGATCAGAGAACATTCAAAAGTAACGATCAGAGAACATTCAAAAGTAACAATCAGAGAACATTCAAAAGTAGCGATCCGAGAACATTAAAAAGTAACGATCAGAGAACATTCAAAAGTAACGATCAGAGAACATTCAAAAGTAACGATCGAGAACATTCAAAAGTAACGAATCAGAGAACATTCAAAAGTAACGATCAGAGAACATTCAAAAGTAACGATCAGAGAACATTCAAAAGTAACATCGATCAGAGAACATTCAAAAGTAACGATCAGAGAACATTCAAAAGTACGATCAGAGAACATTCAAAAGTAACGATCAGAGAACATTCAAAAGTAACGATCAAGAGAACATTCAAAAGTAACGATCGAGAACATTCAAAAGTAACGATCAGAGAACATTCAAAAGTAACGATCAGAGAACATTCAAAAGTAACGATCGAGAACATTCAAAAGTAACGATTCAGAGAACATTCAAAAGTAACGATCAGAGAACATTCAAAAGTAACGATCAGAGAACATTCAAAAGTAACGATCAGAGAACATTCAAAAGTAAACGATCAGAGAACATTCAAAAGTAACGATCAGAGAACATTCAAAAGTAACGATCAGAGAACATTCAAAAGTAACGATCAGAGAACATTCAAAAGTAACGATCGCAGGAGAACATTCAAAAGTAACGATCAGGAGAACATTCAAAAAGTAACGATTAGAGAACATTCAAAAGTAACGATCAGAGAACATTCAAAAGTAACGATCGGAGAACATTCAAAAGTAACGATCAGGAGAACATTCAAAAAGTAACGATCAGAGAACATTTCAAAAGTAACGATCAGAGAACATTCAAAGTAACGATCAAGAACATTCAAAAGTAACGATCAGAGAACATTCAAAAGTAACGATCAGAGAACATTCAAAAGTAACGATCAGAGAACATTCAAAAGTAACGATCAGAGAACATTCAAAAGTAACGATCAGAGAACATTCAAAAGTAACGATCAGAGAACATTCAAAAGTAACGATCAGAGAACATTCAAAAGTAACGATCAGGAGAACATTCAAAAGTAACGATCAGAGAACATTCAAAAGTAACGATCAGAGAACATTCAAAAGTAACGATCAGAGAACATTCAAAAGTAACGATCAGAGAACATTCAAAAGTAACGATCAGAGAACATTCAAAAGTAACGATCAGAGAACATTCAAAAGTAACGATCGGAGAACATTCAAAAGTAACGATCAGAGAACATTCAAAAGTAACGATCAGAGAACATTCAAAAGTAACGATCGGAGAACATTCAAAAGTAACGATCGGAGAACATTCAAAAGTAACGATCGAGAACATTCAAAAGTAACGATCAGAGAACATTCAAAAGTAACGATCGAGAACATTCAAAGTAACGATCGAAACATTCAAAAGTATGTGTGTGTGTGTGTGTGTGTGTGTGTGTGTGTGTGTTGTGTGTGTGTGATTGGTGTGTGTGTGTGTGTGTGTGATTGTGTGTGTGTGTGTGTGATTGTGTGTGTGTGTGTGTGTGTGTGTGTGTGTGTGTGTGTGTGTGTGTGTGTGTGTGTGTGTGTGTGTGTGTGTGTGTGTGTGTGTGTGTGTGTGTGTGTGTGTGTGTGTGATTGTGTGTGTGTGTGTGTGTGTGTGCAGGCGCTCACGGAGTCGGCCGGAGACACATCAAGAACACTCTCATCGCCAAACACCCCGACAGATTCGCGTATCCAATCCCACGTAAGACTCGCTCCATCATTCACACGATTGACCCTCATGACCCTCCTGTGCGACTGACGTCTCTCACACACACACACACACACACACACACACACACACACACACACACACACACACACACACACACACACACACACACACACACACATCTCCCCAACAGACACGACCAGACCTCCGAAGAAGGACGAGGAGAACGGGAAGAACTACTTCTTCGTGTCACATGACCAGATGATGCAGGACATCTCCAACAACGATTACCTGGAGTACGGCAGCCACGAGGACGCCATGTACGGCACGCGGCTGGAGACGATCCGGCAGATCCACGAGCAGGGCCTGGTGGCGATCCTGGACGTGGAGCCGCAGGTACGGGCCGGCCCGGATCCTCCCGCTGTCTCCCCGAGCGCTTCTGACGAGCTTGCGTTGTGTTCACAGGCGCTGAAGGTTCTGCGGACGGCCGAGTTTGCGCCCTACGTCGTGTTCATCGCAGCGCCTACCATCACTCCCGCCATGACTGAGGTGAGCTCACACACACACACACACGCACACACACGCAGACACACACCGCCACACACACGCCACACACACGCCACACACCACGCACACACTCACGCACACACACACACACACACACACTCGCAGCCACACACACACACACACACACAGTCACACACACACACTCGCAGACACACACACACACACACACACACACAGTCACTCACACACACTCGCAGACACACACACACACACAGTCACTCACACACACTCGCAGACACACACACACACACACACACACACAGTCACTCACGCACACACTCCACCACAACACAAAACACACACACACACACACACACACACCACACACAACCTGACACTCACACACACACACGCCACACACATCACACACTCACGCACACACACACACACACACACACCCAACACACACACACACACACACACACACACACACCACCACACACACTCACACACACACACACACACACACACACACATACTCTGACACTCACACACACACTTCTCTGCATGCTGCATGTGTGTGTTGACTGGTTGTGTTCTGCGTCTCCGGGATGCTCTCAGATTCCTCGATGGTGCAGGAAACTGCCTGTGAGTAAAGTGTGTGTCAGCGAGTCTCTCCGTGACCGGCGCTCCGTCACACACACACTCATGCAGAACAGGCTCAGCAGCTTTACTGTGATTGGTGTGTCCAAATATGAGAGACAATGTTTCAAATATAGTTTCTGTCTATAGTCAGTCAAACCAATAATTATTCAGACACCAGATATGATTTTTTATATAGTTTCACTAGTGTGATCAGGACACTACAGTTCATATGCAGGTGAGGAGAGCAACATAAAGTAAACTGTGAAATATTATACACAAAAACTCTTCATACAGCGACTACCAGTAAACTCTGGGAGCAAAACTGTCCTGGAGTGACTCGCTCAGACGTGTGTGTGTGTGTGTGTGTTGTGTGTGTGTGTGTGTGTGTGTGTGTGTGTGTAAATTCTGCTGTAATAGAGATCGACCGATAATCAGTTTTCCCGATATTTAAGCATTTCCCCATAACCGGGTGTAGGGCTGCACGATTATGGCCAAAATCATAATCACAATTATTTTTATAAATATTGAGATCATGATTAATTATCACGATTATTTGTTGATTTTAACCAAAACAAATGTTATTGTCACATAGGCTAATTATAATGGCTTTCACATCATATTGTGCTGCAGTCACTCCTGCAGATCAGAATAACCCAGCTCCGCTTATTCACCAATCAGAGCTTCTCCTGGCTTAGAGAATAAAGAAAGAGTAGCAGCACTTCAACAGGGCACTGTTTTACATTGGGTAAATATATTTTAGGAAGGAAAATATAAATTTGCATTGTACTTGCTGGGAATAAAACTCAAAATATACAATCAATAAAAAACTAATATTTCATACAGAATGCAACCAGATGAGAACATGTGAAGGCAGAACTATGGGAGTTTGATTAATGGATATAAGTGTTATTTGCCGCTTCAGAAACGTAAAGCCTGGTTGAGGTGCAGTGTCAGTGTGAAATCTCACTGCATACATTTAATCTAATTTAATCCTCCATATGAAGGTTTAAGTGCTCGAATTATTTCTATTTATTAAACAATAGTTCAAAACAAGACGTTTGTAGTACTGATTATTGGAGTCCATTAATCAAACTTCCATATAGTAGTTATATATTACTATGTAGTATGTACCAATTTTTTAAACATTTTAAATATCGCTCGATCGCGCGAATTTGATCGTGGGAAGCCTAAATCATGATCGTGATTAAAATTCGATTAATCGTGCAGCCCTAATCGGGTACCGGCAATGTCGGATTCGCCGATAAATGGCGCCATCTTGTGTCCGTTTTGAGAATTGTGCGCAAGACCGGCATTAAAGCTCTGAGGAGATCGGTCAGTGTTCAGCGGTAACTAACATTACAGACATTAGCTGGTGTTATAATTCTCACAAACAGGAATCACACAATAAATATCGGTTCTGTATATCGTTATTATCAGGCACATAAACATGCAAATAATCTGCATCGGTCGATCTCTAGCTGTGTAGTGTGATAGTTCAGTGATTAGTGTTGTTGTGTTCAGATATTAGTGTACTCGTGTGTGTGTGTGTGTGTGTGTGTGCTTCTCCAGCGGTGTGTGTGTGTGTGTGTGCTCCTCAGCATGGGTGTGCCCTCGCGATGTGTGTGTGTGTGCTCTCAGGCGATGTGTGTGTGTGTGTTCTCAGCGATGTGTGTGTGCTAGTGATGTGTGTGTGCTCCTCCAGTGATGTGGTGTGTGTGGTGCCCTCCAGTGATGTGTGTGTGCTCCTCCAGTGATGTGTGTGTGTGTGTGTGTGCTCCGCAGGACGAGTCTCTGCAGCGGCTCCAGAAGGAGTCCGAGGCGCTCCAGCGCTCTTACGCTCATTACTTCGATCAGACGGTCATCAATAACGAGATCGACGACACCATCCGCATGCTGGAGGGCCATCGACCTGGTGTGCAGCACTGCGCATGGGTGCCCGTGTCCTGGGTGTACTAGCCACACACACACACACACGCCACGGACTACCAGCGCGGAGTGTTGTATATATCTATACATATATAAATATCTATAAATATGAATATATAAGTCATAGATATGGTCCTGTACTAATACCGAGGGGGTTGACGACATTTTATACTGTTTTCTTTTTAAATGTGGAGACGGCGTCTCTGAGCAATGATGAGCACAGTCTGTCAATCAACCCTTACTGTGGGCGTGGCTTCGTGACTCCACCCACTGACGGTGTACAAGCACACACACACACACACACCCCTCTGTTTACAGTAGGTTTGCACAAGGGCAGCTCTTCCTCGGTTGCTCCTCTTCCTCGACGTGTCCGTGTCTTCCCGGATCCCAGCGGACACTTCCTCATCCCTGTGTTAGTGACGTGTTTGTAAATGTCCTGGATTTGATTTCTTGTGCGGAAACGGGGTGAAAATATTCATTCCTAGATCGATCCTTTCAGAAAATGTGCTGTCTTAAACGAGTATTATTGTTTTACTCCTGAGAAAACCGAGAGGATTTTATTGTGTGTAAATGTTTCAATGGTGCGTTCCTTTTGCGGTTGAAATGAAGTAGTGTGTGTATAAACAACTAAACAGACTGTGTGAACTCTTCATTTCATATTGCCCTGTGTAAACTCCTGCAAAGGACAAATCTGCTCTTCGATATGTTTTTTTAATCTATTTCCTTTCATGTGTTGAAAAAGTAAATTGCTTTTGAAATCAGGTCATGCATGTTGTTTTTGTCAGTGATGATGATGATTGAAAACCTTAACTTTTAGTTATTTAAATAGCACATTTAATCTCATATTTGTCCAGCAGAGGGTGCTGTTTCACACAGCTTTATCACGTGGTCTACCCCCCCCCCCCACACACACACACACACACACACCTAAATATACAGCCCTAACTGAGAGTGTGTATAATGTGAGATATCTGATCAATGTTTTATAATGCAAAATATGAAAGTGTTTCAGATGGTTTAATAACACAGACAGAAAAAGTTAATTTTAAAGAAATTTTAAGAAAATATAGAGCAACTTCTTTCGAATGTTTTTTCAAGCAAAAACTGATGGTCAAGCTCACGTTTAAACACGTGATGATGATGGGGGTTTGAACTGCTCATATTTGTCCAGCAGAGGGCGCTGTTTCACTCATGCACATCACGTGGTGTCTCACACACAACTACATCCAATAAACAGCCCTGTGTGTGTAAAGTCAGAAATCTGCTTTATAATGCAAAGTCTGAAAACGCTTAATAATGTCTGATGGTTTAATATTAAATACAGAGTTGGGCTTGTTTATTATTGTTTAGTAAATATATAGCAACTTTTTTCTAATGTTTTTCAAACGGTTTGATGGTGAAGCGCACGTTAAAACACGTGACATGTGATGACGTCACCGTCTTCCGGGTCTTGTGCTCGCGCTGTCAACTCACTGGCGCCTCCTGCTGGAATAACAACACACACACACACACACACCACACACTGATCAAACCTCAGGTAAATATTCCCAGCAGCAGCTCGGCGAGTCTCAGTAATGTTGTCTAGGTAGGCAACACACTACTGTGAGGCTTTGAGACGCGGGCGCGGGCATTTAAACATCAAACGTGCCGCGCGTCATTCTAGAAGAACCGAATATCAGTTGAGCATTAAAGCCATGATCACACTCCGGTCAGTTAGTGCTGGGTGAGTGAGTTAGTGTGTGTGTGTGTGTGTGTCGGTGTCGGTGTGTGTGTGTGAGAGAGAGAGAGAGAGAGAGAGTTGTCTGAGGGGGCGCGCGCCTGGTGACGCAGGAAAACAACCGAAACGCGCGAAACAAACACCGACGGACTGCAGGAGCGCGCCGCGGGTGAGCGATGAGTGACGTGCGTTTCTCATGGTTAAGAGACACTATAAACACGAGTAAAAACTCACGCGCGAGACAAACTGAGAAATGCGCGCGTCTGACACTATCCGCTCCCGTGAACCGGTTTTCTCTGTGTTTGCGGAGCAAAATGGCTGCTGACTGACACACACACACACACACACACACAACAAACACAAGACTAGACGGCGGCCGGTTTTGAGCTCGTGTGTGCGGTAAGGTTGACATGATGATCAGAGAGAGAGAGCGCACGCGAGCGTCGCGCCATTTATGAGGTAGAGCAGCGGTTAGCACGATAGCACTGATGCTAACAGGCCTCAATAACACCCGCACGAACACAATGACAGATAATAACTGAAGCGTCACGGAGCTTGCTTTTATGCGGGCGTTTGAATGTGCTCGTGTTCGTTTTGTGATGTTTGTCTTGAATATAAACGTTAAGAACGCGAGCGGAGCGCCGATGCTAATGCTAACTGTACGGTTTCAGAAACCGACCTTAAAAGTGATTCTTTACAACATTACATGTCTAATAATGCCTGTCGTTTGAACGCCTGTCTGTGGCAGATCGCTGTGCCGCTGACAGGAATGTGATGCTAATGGAAGAAGACTATATTTAGTGTAAAAGCTCTTGATCGGGTGATTGACAGCTCGTCGTGTTGATATTTGCATGCTAACGCTGCTGAGTGTGTGTGAGTCTGATGGAGATGAGAAACATGTTTCATAATGAAGTCTCGCCGTTTTATGTGTGATTTCTCCAAATATACAGTTAAGAGGATGGACTGATTTGAGCCTTTGATATTAATATCAGATGTTTCTGTCAGACGATGGAGAATTATTCAGTAAATCAGAGCTTTTAGATGTCAGATATGACCTTACTCAAGACAGATCAATATTTACATCTAAAAGACCGCATTTATTTGGTCAAAATTCCGTAAAAATTAATTGGAAAACGTTGCATTCAGTTTTCCCTACTTGCTGCATTTTTCTGTGCTGTATGTGTATTATTTAGATTTGTTATACATTTTAAAATCATTTATTTATTTAAAATTTATTAAATTTAGTTTCATTTATTTATTTATTTTTATTTTGCACCTTGTGGGCCCCTGAGGGCCCTGTGTTTTGATTTGGACTGAATGGTTTATTTGATATGTTGTTGTTTGTGTTTCTCACCAGAGGACACCTGTGTGACAGGAAGTTTGTTGATGTCACTTCCTGAAGCGTGTGACACTGGATGTTCAGGACTGTGACTGGTGTTGAGGGCCAGAACTGGTTAAGTGTGTGTTGGTAAGACATTATTCTGTGTTCCTGCTTTTCATCTCCACCGTTATTCATCTTTCTCTTTATTAGTGAGCCCATTTGTCCTTTATATATACACACAAACACACACGCACAGACACACACACACACGCACAGAGACACACACTTATATAGACCAGCGGAGCGGCAGGACAGAAACACACGCGTCTGATGATGTTAACAGACAAACTGTACGGCATAGAATAAACGTGTGTGTGTGTGTGTGTGGAGTGGACGGATGAGAGCAGCTGGTGTTCAGCGGTTAAAGTTAGCAGCGGCATCTGATCCGCACGGACTTCTCAACTGAACCCGTGTGTGTGTGGTGTGTGTGTGTGGTGTGTGTGTGTGTGTGTGCGCAGGTAAGGCCATGGTCTCAGTGGCTGAGCTGCCGCTGCTTCAGTCTCGTTCTCCCGGACGCTGGACTCGAGGAACTCTCGGCTCATAATCAGACGGGATCATGACGGCCACAACCCGCGGGTCTCCTGTCGGGGGCAACGAGAGCCAGGCGCCGGATGGGCAGACCCAGACCCAGGTGTGTGTGTGTGTGTGTGAGAGAGAGACAGCTCAGCTCAGCAAACACTGATTTCTATTGGTGCAGTGTACATCACATGACTTTTTAAATGCCTCCATTTTCACAGTCCACATTACTTTTTCAAGTTCATCCACTTCAAGAGGATCATGTTTCACCAGACAAAAAGCTTTTCAAATGTATCCAGAATAATGATCATAATAGTTGTGACGTGAACTCTATTTAATATTCAACAATATTATTGATCTCCTGCATTGACAGCATTATATGAGCTGAGCTGGACGATGACATCACAGTTTTCTCCAGAGCGGCGCTATACATATATATAGGGCTGGGCGATATATCCATATATTTTTAAATGTGATATGGAATTAGACCATATCGCATATATCGAAATAGTTCAAATATGCGCTGTGATCCTTGCTCCAAGCGAACTGCTGACCCGGACTCTCTCCACTGCTCCCCGCGCGTGGAACTGCAGAAGCCCCAGCCGCTAGCCATAGTAGGAAAAAATATATACTATGGAAGTCAATGGGACCAGAAACTGTCTGGTTACTGATATTCTTCTAAATATCTGAAAATCGGCTGAATGGATTTGAAAACGGTAAAAACCCAACTGTTTAACCATGGGGGAGTTGTAAAATTAGCCTATTTCCAAAAAAAAGTGAAGTATCCCTTTAAGGGACTGTTCGGTATTTATGGAAAGGGCCACCGGAGGAAAATAGGGGAGGGTCATGTCTTTTTATTCTTTGTTGAGGGGAGGGTCATCCAACTTTTGTATTCATGAAAACAGCAAAATTTCAAAGTGGCTTATTTGGTGCATATTTTTTCCATGTAGCTCACTCGGTCTCGGCCCCCCATCGCTATCAGATGGGTCTGACCCAACACAAATCCAGTTTGGCGCTGTCTGACAGTGTGATGTCTTAGACGTCGGGTTACCACATTTTTAAATTACTATTAGTATTATTTGAAGTTAACATAATAAAATACGTAGGCCTAGACCTACACTAGAAAAACTAGTTGAGGATAAATTCTTTAAAATTGGGCAAATCCAGCGTTATGGACGTGACATTTGCAGTCAAAACTTTAAATATAAATTCTCAGAAAATGCATTTAATACTGAAACGTCTGTTTATATATTCATACTCCCTTAATAAAGGAGTCCAGACATTCGAAAAATATCAGTCAAAATATCAGTCTACACATTTATACACGTTTTATATACAATATGAGGGAAATACACATGTGACGTGACACAAAAAATCTTTAACTTTTAGGTGACAAAATATTTTTTAGTAATTCTATGAACTACGCTGCGCAAAACAAAATTAATAGGCTACTACCCACCGGACGAAGAAGGGTCCTCCACATAACATAAAATATTCTTTTTATTTTATTTTTCATGTTGCCATTTATGAGGGGAAAAAAATGTTACGGACGTGACAGTTCTCCATTACGGACATGACCGCTCTGAAATCGACTTTAAAACTTCCCTCAAACAGAAAGCACAAAGCCTTGCTTTAAAGTGAATTTCGTTTTTTATTAATTGTATCTTAATTTTAATCAATGTTTCATCAACAAATTGTCTGGATTTAATAAATAAGAAGTAAATATAGTAGAAAATAGATCATCATGACACGGAGGCGCCGGCGCGTGAATGGACTCGTCTAGTAAATGAACCGAAACTCAGCGTATAGCTAAGGTGGGCTACAGACCTGAGAAATATATAGAAAGCTTGAAATGTCTACTTTTTAACAGAACAATTCAAAACGAAAGAAATCAGACTACAGACTGCTCTCTGCTTATGTAATCCGTATGAAATGTGCATTTCTCTCCGGCGCGTTCACTGCTGTGAAGATCGCGAGTCAGCATCGTCACCTTTATATTTGCAGCCGACACTGACAAAGACTTGTTTATTAATAAACAATTAATGTCTCCTTGCTATATTTGACACATTCATAATCATTACTTTTGCCGGTTCTTTGTGGCAGCTTTAAGGCGAGACACTACAGGTGAATAGGGTATTTTTTTTAAATAATAGATATCATCATGAAACTTTCTCAGTTGATTACTTATGCAAGTATATTAAAAAAATGTATTACAAGTTTTTGAAATTTGTATTTTTAATTATGCAAATTAGGCATTATCTCGTTAAATATGCACAATTTTGCATATATTTTCGGTAGATAGATCTGACCATATGATAAAGCCAGGTGCAAAATTATTTTTTCATTTTGTTCACACACAAGATGAAAAAAGAATTTCAGAGGGATTTCAGGATATATGCTTTCATTACCTAGGAAATCAAAATATACTGTCCATAGCCTTCAAAAATAAATTCTCGCCATATTTTTTTTATTAAAAAGTCACATAAATCAGGCCAGAAATGATTTATAAACAAATCCCTCTGGAAATGTCTTCATAACACTGCTAAGTGTGTAACTGGAGAGTTTGGTGTACATAGGTGCTACACAGGCTGAGAAGTTTCTACTGGAGAATGACAAAATACTCATTTTGAGAAAACAGCATTTAAAGATTTGTAATGTAAAAATGAATACTTTTTTTAGTGGAAACAACTATTTACAGACACAATATCTTATCAAATCATCAGCACCAACAATACAAACCAACTAAATCACATTACAACTTATAACACAGCATTTATGGCCTTCAAATGAACAGAAAAAGAGTCAAAAACACACATCTAAATGTCAGAGCGCGTCACGTGATGCATCTGAACCAATCACGTTGTCAGAAATTGACACCAGCCAATGAGATTTCGGTTTTAGAGTTAAATGCCCATTTTACTTTCACGATTGGTTGCTGATAAAAAGGAAATGACCATATTTGGATCCTACAGCGTTGAACAGGAGAAAGAGAGCTTTCCAACGGTGTGTGTGATGACAGGGTGCAGATAGCGATCGCAGAGCAGCATGTTGATATATAACGACAACTTTTTGTTGAATTTAGGAGAAATCTACAGACGCAAATGGACAAAGTGTAGTAAAATAAACACCTAAATGTGTATTTTGGAATTTTTTTCACCTCAAGTCTGAAAGAAGACATGTTATTTAAGACAAATAGCCCAAAATCTCAAAATTGACCAGTGAAAAAAAAACGATGTTTTTGCCTGCCGTGTCTCACCTTAAGATACTTTATTGGCAGCTCCACTCTTACGTTACACGAACGCGTCAGCACCGAAATCATGATATATTTTTTTTAAATCAAAAAACGTGATACGAACTGAATTTTGGTGTATCGTTACAGCCCTAGTAAGATGAGAAAGCAGGACTTTTGCCGGTGGCCCCTTAAATAAAAAACGAACGGTCCCTAAGTCGTTAAGTTAAAGTTAAGGGAAACTCATCTCTCCTCAGTCATTCTCCATTCAGCATTCAAAGAGCGCGTCACGTTCGGTTACGACAGTAACACGACGACACTCTTCAAGATCAATGTTCCCACTATTATACTTTATTTAGTTTTGCATAAAATGACTTTATCTTGCTGTAGTTTAATGCGCTTTCTAAATCATGTTCTTTCCCCCGGGTGTGTGCTAGATTACAGCACTGGAGGAGAGCGCTATAATTGTTCTTCATGCGCACTGTAACTGAAATTTAAAACTGTTAAAGAAAAGGCTCAATAAACTGTTGCATATATAGATAATAAACTAAGCATCAAATATCTCTTCGCTTTGTGCAAATGTGAAGCGCTGCACGCTGTGACTGCGTGTTGCTTTAAGTGCATCATTTTACGCACGGGATGCGCATAATCGATTTGCCGCTCTAAATTAGAGCCTTTCATATTATAATACTTAGGCGAGGTTTACACACCGGAGGAAGGGGGCGTGGCCTATGGGAA
This sequence comes from Chrosomus eos, assembly GCA_036326025.1. Lineage (NCBI taxonomy): Eukaryota > Metazoa > Chordata > Actinopteri > Cypriniformes > Leuciscidae > Chrosomus > Chrosomus eos. The sequence continues at coordinate 42,858,534 of CM070828.1, forward strand.
TATCACTGCCGCCACAGCTGGAACACAATCCTAGAGGAAACACTAAAGCTCCAGCCCCGAAACAAAGCTCACTGCAAACTTCATTTTCTGCAGCATCTTATGCTTTGATTTCAAAAAAGGTACTCCTGTTGTAATACAGTATTTATGTTTACATTTTATTGTTATTTGAACAGCTGAGCATTTAATTATGAACCAGGTGAAGAAACCTGTTTATTTATTCATTTGATTTTGCACTTGTTCACTGAAATAGCCGGCTTCAATAAAACTAGGCTACTTGTGACGTCATATTTGGCTTTGACTTTGACTGAACATTACCTCTCACTTTGTGGAAAAAATATCGGGATATATAGATCGTATTTCTATATTCAGCCTAAATATATCGGGATATGACTTTTGGTCCATAACGCCCAGCCCTAATATATATAAATGAACTAAATTAATAACGTTTTTACAACTGAAAAGAACCATCACTGAACTTAAGCTGGACTGTGACGCTATTTTCTTCTAGACACAATCTTGGTTGCATTATTGTCCTGTTATCTCAGTAAAGCTGCTGTGTGATAAAGCTGACGGACTTCTGTTGCTGTGTGAAGATGCCTCATGTTAACCAGAAACACATACAACAGCTTGTGTGTGACGTCGTGTTGTCCTCTCGTGTGTGTGTGTGTGTTTTAGACGGCCTCGCCGAACGCCTCCGATGAGACGGCACCCATCAGTCCACCAGAGGAAGTGGTTCAGGGAGAAGCTCCGCCCACACAGGAAGAGGAGGAGCCTGCCTTCCCACACACAGACCTGGCCAAGCTGGACGACATGATCAACCGGTGAGCCTGACGCGTGTGTGTGTGAGATGGGTAGGTTTAGGGGAAGGATTAGAGTGTGTGCGTGTGTGTGTGTGTGTGTGCGCGTGCTTGTGTGCGCGTGTGTGTGCGTGTTGGAGGATGGATACCCGAGGGCCGGGTTCGGACACATATTTTGAAATGACGTTCGGGTTCGGGTCGGGCTCGGTCACGTCGGCGCGGTAAGGCATTGAACATTTGATATTTAAAACAGCTTATTATAATGTTTAACTGGATGCAAATGTTTGTTTTTGTGATTAAAATACATTTAAAATATTACCCTAACATCCATCTTCATGTGTGCGGAAATTTGTTTATGTTGCTATGACAACGAGCAACACGCGCGCGCGCAATTTTCTACCCTAGTTTTGAGCCTAGCTGAAAAACGCTCGGTTTTTATGGGCGTCTCGCACTGAAGACTTGGAAGTAAACGCCCACTGCTGTGAGTGGATAACAGTTTTGCATAATGAGATTCAACTCACCCGTCGATGCACTTGGGGGAAATTGTTTTGAAAACGTCCAATGTTGTAAAATGACAACTGGAACAGACGGACGATGTTTTACCTCATCAGCTGGAGTGGAACGTCATGAAAAATAAAGTTTATCCATGCACTCCTATTGGACTCCAGAGGAAGCTTATGCAGCGACTGTCTTCCTCCACAACCAGGCACTGCACAATATTTTGTAAACGGCATGTTTATTGCTCGGTAGCTCGATCCGGTTTGTCTTTAAGAGGTAGGCCTGTGTTATTTAGCTATGCGTGTAATGCGCGAATCGGTGGGCGTGGCTAAACCGGCAGTGTTGAAGTAGGCGTTGATCTTCTGTGTGTGGGGGGGGGGGATGGGGGGGGGGGGTGTTTTATCCTCTTTGACGTCAGAGTTCCCCACTTTGAAAAACGAGGCGTTTGCTGAGCCTGGTGTCAATAAAAGCTTTTATTGGACTAACAAGGACGTTTTCAGTTCTGAAACTTACAAGATATTCTTATAATATGATGACCTCTCAGATGTCAAAAGCTCAAGGAAAATTTGATTTCTCAGTTCATCACCCCTTTAATGCCTGTCGGACTGAAAAATGCGGCCCGATCCGCACTCTAGTGTGTGTGTGTGCGTGTGTGTGTGTACGTGTGTGCGCGTGTGTGTGCGTGTGTGCGTGTGTGCGCGTGTGTGTGTGTGTGTGTGTGTGTGTGTGTGTGTGTGTGTGTGTCTGTGCGTGTGTGTGTGTGTGTGTGTGTGCGTGCGTGTGTGTGTGTGTGTGTGTACGTGTGTGTGTGTGTGTGTACGTGTGTGTGTGTGTGTGTACGTGCTTGTGTGCGCGCGCGTGTCAAGTCAAGTCAAGTCACCTTTATTTATATAGCGCTTTTTACAATACAAATTGTTTCAAAGCAGCTTTACAGAGATAACAGGAAAACAATGTTGTAATAGTATTGTTCAATTGAAAATTAAATGTCCCCAACTAAGCAAGCCAAAAGGCGAAGGCAACAGTGGCAAGGAACCAAATCTCCATCAGGTGACAGAATGGAGAAAAAAACCTTGGGAGAACCCAGGCTCAGTCGGGGGGCCAGTCCTCCTTTGGCCAACGAAACAGTGTATGATTATGAGTTAGGCAGCATAATGTCAGGAGTCAGATGGGATCAGAACTTTCACAATATTATCCAGTTCATCTGGTTGGGTTGGGTTATCCCGCCGGTGAGGAGATGAGTGTGGTGAGGTGTCCATGGGCCTTCACAGCCCTGATAATGCGTGTCATCGTGTCCATGTGATGGTCCTTCATCAGATCTGGATATGCCCTGGATCCGGCGGTCTGCGGTAAACCTCGGGATAAACAGAGAGACTAATATTAGCGTAGACGCCATCCTTCTTATGATGTACAAAGTACATCAGGAATTATGGGAAGTGTTCCCGGTTCCGGCTGATCTAATCTATGCAGCCTAACATTGAATTATAGAAATCTATGTGTTATGTGTATGCTAAGCCAAAGAGATGTGTTTTTAGTCTAGATTTAAACTGACAGACTGTATCTGCTCCCCGGACCGTGTTAGGAAGATTGTTCCAAAGTTTTGGTGCTAAATAGGAAAAGGATCTACCGCCAGCAGTCGATTTTGATATTCTAGGTATTATCAACTGGCCAGAATTTTGAGATCGCAATAGACGTGAAGGACTATAATGCGTTAAGAGCTCGCTCAAGTACTGGGGAGCTAAACCATTTAGTGCTTTGTAAGTAATCAGCAATATTTTAAAATTTATACGATGTTTAATAGGCAGCCAATGCAGTGTTGACAGAACCGGGCTAATATGGTCATACTTCCTGGTTCTGGTAAGAACTCTAGCGGCTGCATTTTGAACTAGCTGTAGTTTGTTTAATAAGCGTGCAGGGCAACCACCCAGTAGAGCATTACAATAATCTAGCCTTGAGGTCATGAACGCATGAACTAATTGTTCCGCATTTGTCAGTGAGAGCATATGACGTAATTTAGATATATTTTTAAGATGGAAAAATGCGGTTTTACAGATACTAGACACGTGACTTTCAAATGAAAGATTGGTATCAAAGAGCACACCCAGGTTCCTAACTGACGTCGAAGACTTAACAGAGCAGCCATCAAGTGTTAGACAGTATTCTAGGTTATTAGGTGAGGAAGTTTTTTGTCCAATGATTAGAATATCTGTTTTTTCAGAATTTAGTAATAGGAAATTACTGGTCATCCAATTTTTTATATCAGCTATGCATTCCGTTAATTTTGTGAATTGGTAAGTTTCGTTAGGTTTTGAAGAAATATACAGCTGAGTATCATCAGCATAACAGTGAAAGCTAATTCCATATTTCCTAATGATATCTCCTAATGGTAGCATGTACAGAGTGAACAGCAGCGGTCCTAGTACTGAGCCTTGTGGTACGCCATACTGAACTTGTGATCGATAAGACATCTCTTCATTTACTGATACAAACTGATAACGGTCAGATAAGTATGATTTAAACCATGCTAGTGCAATTCCGCTAATGCCAACATAGTTTTCTAGTCTATTTAAAAGAATGTTGTGGTCGATAGTATCAAATGCAGCACTAAGATCATGTAACACTAATAGAGAGATACAACCACGATCGGATGATAGGAGCAAATCATTTGTGACTTTAATGAGAGCAGTCTCAGTACTATGGTACGGTCTAAATCCGGACTGAAAATCCTCGCAGATATTATTTCTTTCTAAAAAGGAACACAGTTGTGAGGATACTGCTTTTTCTAGTATCTTTGACAGAAAAGGCAGATTCGAGATCGGCCTGTAATTGACTAATTCTGTAGGATCAAGTTGCGTTTTTTTAACAAGCGGTTTAATCATAGCCAACTTAAAGGTTTTTGGTGTGTGTGCGTGTGTGTGCGTGTGTGTGTGTACGTGCTTGTGTGCGCGCGTGCGCGCGTGTGTGATTGTGTGTGTGTGTGTGTGTGGTAACGTGTGTTCCTGTGGTCCAGGCCGCGCTGGGTGAGTGTGTGAGTGAGATGGGTAGGTTTAGGGGAAGGATTAGAGTGTGCGCGTGTGTGTGTGTGTACGTGCTTGTGTGCGCGCATGTGTGTGTGTGTGCGCGCATGTGTGTGTGTGTGTGTGTGTGTGTGTGTGGTAACGTGTGTTCCTGTGGTCCAGGCCGCGCTGGGTGGTCCCGGTTCTGCCTAAAGGAGAGCTGGAGGTTCTGCTGGAAGCTGCGATCGAGCTCAGCAAAAAAGGTCAGATGTCTGAGAAACATCAATCATTATTCATATCAGTGTTTCCCCTACCATTGTTTTGGAGGGCCCCCCCCCCCCCACCCCAAAACGAACCCCGCCACCCCTAAAATGCTGACAATATCCAGTCATAAAAAAGGAATTTACTGTATAATGTGGAATTTCACGGAATTTGTACATTTTTTGAGGAATAAAAAGCAGTTCAGTACACTTGAAATCAAATCGCGATGTAGACTAGTGTGTGTGGAAGACTATTTAAATACGAATCCTGCATGTTCGGTGTGAATGAATGGTGCAGCCGACGCACAGTTTCATTTACCACACACACACGCGCACACACACACACCACACACACACACACACACACACACACACACACGCGCGCGCACACACATGCACACACACGCACACAACACACGCGCGCACGCACGCACGCGCGCACACACACACTGAAGCACGTGTGACGCTTGCGCTGTTTTTTGCCTATATGAAGACACAAATGCATGAACTTTCTCTCCAGGCTCTAGATCCACTCCGAAAGTCACTTCGTGATCATTTAACCGCTTCATTTGAGAAAAACTATCATCATGACATATAAACACACAGAAACTCAAAAGGTCTTCACGGCAACCCGTCAAAATAAAAGTTCGGTTTAACTTGACAGAAAATATTACTGTTGTACAGTAGAATTTAGATATGTCCCAATGTAATAATAATACTAACACTAATCCAAATAAATTATCATCAAAACTAATTTTAAGAATAATCAATTTTTCTTCCATGTTTTAATTTTAACAGTAAAGCTCATTGTGCAGTACGTTATCTGACAAAAAGTTTATTTAAATTCATATGATTAAAATTGATGATAAATGATAAAATTTGTGTTTTGTCTTCATTTTATTACCAGAAAAAACAAAACACAGAATTAGTGTGAACATTTTTTCATATATTTTTGTTTAAAGTTTAATGATTCATAATACATGATTTCAATTAATTAGACATGCTTTTTGATTGCTAAAAAATTTACACCACGTATCCATAACACACCCCCCCCTCCCCTCCTTAAAAAAAATCCTATGGGAAACACTGCATATTCATATGATAGTGGATATAAAATGCAGTTATATTGTATTATAAATAATGAATTAATTAATATTAGTTTTCACAGCATTACAGTAAATCATATGCAGTGAAATCACACAATTATTTGTCTGACCTGCGTGTGTGTGTGTGTGCTTGCGTGTGTGTGTGTGTGCCTGCGTGTGTGTGCCTGCGTGTGTGTGCCTGCGTGTGTGTGCCTGCGTGTGTGTGCCTGCGTGTGTGTGCCTGCGTGTGTGCCTGCGTGTGTGTGTGTGTGTGTGTGTGTGTGTGTAGGGCTGGATGTGAAGTGTGAGGCCTGTCAGAGGTTCTTCCGCGACGGCTTGACCATCTCCTTCACTAAGATCCTGACGGATGAGGCCGTGAGCGGCTGGAAGTTTGAAATCCACGTAAGTGTGTGATCGACCTCTGATCTAAAGCTGTAACCTCGAGCCGTATTCGGGACAAATGTGGGAAATTTTTCTACAATGTTGAGTGGTTGAAAAAAACCTCCTTAATTCCGCGTTTGTGAACAGAAATGGGCACTCATAGGGATGAATGGGAAAAACTATAATTCAGAGCTTTTTATTTGTCTAATAAAAATCAATAAATCCAACACAATGCGGATCATACCATACTGGTTTATTCTGACTGGTTTAGTTCCATTTACTTTGAGTTATTGAAATTTGATGTTTTTTTGTTGTTGTTTTTTTTAAATAAATGATAAATGATCTACTACTTTGTCTTTTCCTTATAGTATAGTCAGATTTGTTTAAGCATATTTTGGCATCTTTGTATAGTCTCACCCAACACAGATTTTTTTTTTTATTACAATTTTAACTTGATAAAAATCAAAAACTTGAAGTTAAATTCGTTATGCCGATGGTTTATAGAGTTCAGCCTGTATGCAGCCGTCTAGTGGCCATTGGTGTAATTGCTTTTTTGTTATTTTTATACCAACATATGACACCCAAGTAACCACATTTTTAGGTTTTGGCTGTCTGAACTGGAATTTAAAAAAATTTTTTTTTAAGTTAAATAAATATTAAATATAACATAAAAATAACATTATTTATATAGAAAATATGGTACTTTTAGAGGTAAATAAATGTCAAAAATACCCCCACAATTTTTTTATTTTATTGAAGATAGTGATATAACATTTATTTTAAAAAGAAATTCTTGCCCAGACCGTCCACGAAGGCGGAGTTAGGGAGCAGCTGTAGTTGCGTGTGTTCATGCGTCTGTGTCCTGTTCCAGCGCTGCATCATCAGCAACACTCAGCGGCTGATGGAGCTCTGCGTGGCCAAGCTGGCCCAGGACTGGTTTCCTCTGCTGGAGCTGCTCTCCATGGCCACCAACCCGCACTGCAAGTTCCACATCTACAATGGCACGCGGCCGTCTGAGAGCGTCCCGGCGGGAGCGCAGCTAGCTGACGATGAGCTGTTCGCCCGGCCGCCCGACCCGCGCTCTCCCAAGGTGCACTGCTTCATCTCTCTCTGTGATGAGTGTGACCCTGTCTCTCTCAGCAGCCAGTCACTGGATACGCTTACATTCAACCAGATCATCCGTTAGTAGATGAATCTGACAGGAGTGCGCATGTGCAATGACGTAGAAATAGTGTAATGCCGTAGAAATGGCCTAGTGACGTAGAAATGGTGTAATGACAGCTTAATGACGTAGAAATAGCATATATAGCATAGTGATAGAAATAGCATATGAAATGCTAGTGACGTAGAAAATGCGTAATGACAGGCTTAAGTGACGTAGAAATAGCATAATGATAGCGTAATGACGTAGAAATAGCATAATGATAGCGTAATGACGTAGAAATAGCATAATGATAGCGTAATGACGTAGAAATAGGCAATAACGTGAAATAGCGTATGATAGGTAATGACGTAGAAATAGCTAATGACTAGAACGTAATGACGTAGAAATAGCGTAAATGATAGCGTAATGACGTAGAAATTATATAATAGTATAGCGTAATGAGTAGAAAATAGTAATGATTAGTAATAGCTAATGATAGCAATGAGTAGAATGCGTTGTACGTAGAAATGGCATAATGACAGGCAATGACGTAGAAATAGCATAATGATAGTGTAATGCCGTAGAAATGGCATATGACGTAGAATAGTGAATGCAGTAAGAATGGCGTAGTGACGTAGAAATGGCGTAATGACAGCGCAATGACGTAGAAATAGCATAATGATAGCGTAATGACGTAGAAATAGCATAACGTGAATAGCTATGATAGCGTAATGACGTAGAAATAGCATAATGAGTAGAAATAGCGTAATGACGTAGAAATAGGAATGAGTAGATAGCGTAATGACGTAGAATACGTAGACGTAGAATGCATAATGACAGCGCAATGACGTAGAAATGCATAATGATAGCGTAATGACGTAGAAATAGCATAATGATAGGTAATGACGTAGAAATAGCATAATGATGTAGAAATACGTAATGACGTAGAAATAGCGTAATGATGTAGAAATAGCGTAATGACGTAGAAATAGGATGACGTAGAAATGCATAATGACAGCGAATGACGTAGAAATAGCATAATGATAGCGTAATGACGTAACATAGAAATGATAGCGTAATGAGAGTGAAATGGCGTATGACGTAGAAATAGCATAATGACAGCGAATGACGTAGAAATAGCATAATGATAGCGTAATGACGTAGAAATAGCATAATGATAGCGTAATGACGTAGAAATAGCTAATGACGTAGAAATGCGTATGATGTAAATGAAGCGTAATGACGTAGAAATAGCATAATGATAGCGTAATGCCGTAGAAATGATAATGATAGCGTAATGACGTAGAAATAGCATAATGACAGCGCAATGACGTAGAAATAGCATAATGATAGCGTAATGACGTAGAAATAGCATAATGATAGGTAATGCGTAGAAATAGCATATGACACGTAATGATAGAAATAGGTAATGATAGCGTAATGACGTAGAAATGTTAGCGTAATGACGTAGAAATAGCTAATGATAGCGTAATGACGTAGAAATAGCGTAATGACAGCGTAATGACGTAGAAATAGCATAATGATAGCGTAATGACGTAGAAATAGCATAATGATAGCGTAATGACGTAGAAATAGCATAATGATAGCGTAATGACGTAGAAATAGCATAATGATAGCGTAATGACGTAGAAATAGCAGTAATGACAGCGCAATGACGTAGAAATAGCATAATGATAGCGTAATGACGTAGAAATAGGCATAATGAACGGTAGAAATAGCGTAATGATAGCGTAATGACGTAGAAATAGGATAATGATAGCGTAATGACGTAGAAATAGCGTAATGACAGCGCAATGACGTAGAAATAGCATAATGATAGCGTAATGACGTAGAAATAGCATAATGATAGTGAATGCCGTAGAAATGGCGTAGTGACGTAGAAAATGTAATGCCGTAGAAATGCGTAGTGACGTAGAAATAGTGTAATGCGTGAATGGCGTATGACTAGCGCAATGACGTAGAAATAGCATAATGACAGCGTAATGACGTAGAAATAGCATAATGATAGCGTAATGACGTAGGAAATAGCATAATGACAGCGAATGACGTAGAAATAGCATAATGATAGTGTAATGACGTAGAAATAGCATAATGATAGCGTAATGACGTAGAAATAGCGTAATGATAGGTAATAGTGAATGCGTAGAAATGAGCGTATGACGTAGAAATGTAATGAAGCGTAATGACGTAGAAATGCTAATGATACGTAGATAGAAATAGCATAATGATAGCGTAATGACGTAGAAATAGCATAATGACAGCGCAATGACGTAGAAATAGCTAATGATAGCGTAATGCGTAGAAATAGCGTAATGACAGTGAATACGTAGATAATGCTAAATGATAGCGTAATGACGTAGAAATAGCATAATGAAGCGTAATGACGTAGAAATAGCATAATGATAGTGTAATGCGTAATAGATAATGAAGCGTAAGTGACGTAGAAATGGCTAATGAAGCGTAATGACGTAGAAATAGCATAATGATAGCGTAATGACGTAGAATAGCATAATGAAGCGTAATGACGTAGAAATGGCATAATGATAGCGTAATGACGTAGAAATAGCTAATGACACGAAACGTAGAAATAGCGTAATGATAGCGTAATGACGTGTGAAGATCTAATGACGTAGAAATGATATATTAATGTATGATAATAGCAGTAATGATAGTACTAAAATTATGCTAGAATGTAATGAGTTAATGCCGTAGATACTGAGTTATGTCAGAAATGTATACAGAGTAAACACATGTAAAATAGCTATGATAGCGTAATGACGTAGAAATAGCGCAATCGTGAAGCTAGATACGAATGATAGAATGCGTACATGATGTAAGATAGCTATACAGAAATAGCTGTAATCGTAAATAGTTATGAGTTAAATATGTAAAATACGTAGACGTAGAAATGGGTAATGACTTAGAAATGGAATTAGCGTAATGACTGAATAGCAACTGAAATAAGATCTAGATAGATACATGATTAAAAGCGTATGTTAGAATAGGTAATAGTAGAAATAGCAGAATGACGTAGAAAAAATGACGTGAATGCAATGATTAGAAATAGCTAATGTGTAGAAATACTAGATGTAGATAGCGTAAGATAGAAATGCGTAATGATGTGAATCGTAATGCGTATAGATGAAGAATGCTAATGACTAGAAATACTATGATGTAGAAATAGCGTAATGATGAGGAATACGAATGTTACAGACGTAGAATCGTTAAGTAGCAGAGCGTATGAAGCGGATTAGAAATAGCGTAATATTAAAAGATGTACAAGAAGAAAGTAAAGTGAATAGCGTAATGATGTAGAAATAGCGTATTTAATGTATATGTTACGAAAGAAATAGCGAATTGTTATAAGATAGAAAGTAGGTAAAATAGCAGATAGATTATGTAGAAAAAGCGTAATGACGTAGAAATAGCAGAATGGCGTGTGACGCGCTGAACGAGCTGTTCTCCTGAAGAATAAGTGTGGTATAAACGAGTGTGTCGTCTCTATAATCCTGCTTTCTCTGTGTGTGTGAAGTGGAGCAGGACGACACCAGCGCTCGCTTCACACAACACACACACGCACCACTGGTTCTGCAGTGCACTACATTCAGATTCATCAACATCAAACAAAAAGGTTGTGCATGTAAACGCAGCCGGTGAAGCAGGGTATAAATGCAATATTCCACACAGGCATTGTGTTCGGATAGGAAGATGCAAAGGAGTTGTTTTGAATAAATTTTAAACTCGTCATGAAATGTAAATTAACCTAGTCGTTCTCCTATTGGGTCGTGTATCCCAGTGAAATGCTTCAGGAACAAGAACTAATGTGGGCGGGGCTTGGTTGTGTCTGTGATGTATTGATTGGATGGTGGTTTGCTATTGGCTGATCTCCTGTGAGTGACAGGTTATAGCCCCGCCCACATCAGCAGAGAAGAGAAGAGATGCTGCGAGAGGAATTTATTCTGATTCAACATTATTAACACAATAATGATGCCACATCATAAATCATTTAGAATAAACAATGCAATATTCCATTAAAGAAAAATAATTATTCATTTTGATGTCACAGTGACTTTAAAATCAAATGATTGTCTGAAACCCAAATGAACCTCCTCATGGGACAGTAGTTACTGGTGTAATTACATATAACATTACCTTTGTTTCCATCCACCTATTTAATGTGAATTTTGGTATATTGCATAAAAAAACACTATGGAAACGAGATGCACATACAGAATAATTCCCTTGATGTGTGACTGGCTCAGCGTCAGCTGTGATTGGATAACTGGAGTAACCAGTGGACCAATGGCGTCGCAGCGTCTCTAATGCGGGTTTGGTGTTTCTGAAACGCCGAAGTGGAAGTGTGTGTGTGTGTGTTCAGAATGATTGTGTTTAATTCCTCCAGCAGCGTCTCACACACACACACGAGTGTGTTCCCGAACACCAGCATCAGAACGCCAGAGAACACGACAGCGTTTACTGTGTTTCTGACGCTCCACACACACTCGTTTATGATGGAGGGAAAACAGCCGATTGCTGAAACTTACAGTTTATTACTGATATTTAGTGATGAATCTGTTCTCTTGAACACATGAGATGAAAACACTGCTTTATTCATAAATGATTTATGCAATATTCCAAATTAAATCCAGATCTTTGGATGGAAACACAGCTAGTGTGAAGTTATGAGTTATTAGGGTAATATTGAAGGGAAATGTAGTAATGTTCTGTGTGTGTGTGTGTGTGTGTGGTGTGTGTGTGTGGGGGTTGTGACCCGGTCTGTGTCTCTGGCTCAGGGATGGCTGGTGGACCTCATCAATAAATTCGGCACATTGAACGGGTTCCAGATTCTCCACGATCGCTTCATGAGCGTTCAGGCTCTCAACGTGCAGATCATCGCAGCGCTCATCAAGTAAGCTCACACACCGACAACACGTCACACACCAGACGACACGTCACACGCCAGACGACACGTCACACACGCCAGACGACACGCCACACCGCCAATCACACGACAGACGACACGTCACACGCCAGACGATACGTCACACGCCAGACGACACGTCCACGCCAGACGACACGTCACACGCCAGACGACACGTCACACAGCCAGACGACACGTCACACGCCAGACGACACGTCACACGCCAGACGACACGTCACACGCCAGACGACACGTCACACGCCAGACGACACGTCACACACGCCAGACGACACGCCACGTCACACGCCGGGCGACACGCCGGGCGACACGTCACACGCCAGACGACACGTCACACGCCAGACGACACGTCACACGCCAGACGACACGTCACACACGCCTGACGCCACGTCACACGCCAGACGACATGTCACACGCCAGACGACACGCCACACGCCAGATCACACGCCGGACGACACGTCACACGCCACACGCCAGATCACACGCCGGACGACACGCACACTCGCCAGATCACATGCCGGACGACACGTCACACACCAGACGACACGCCACACGCCTGACGCCACGTCACACACGCCAGACGACACGCCAGACGACACGTCACACGCCAGACGACACTCACACGCCAGACGACACGCCACACGCCAGATCACACGCCGGACGACACGCCACACGCCAGATCACACGCCGGACGACACGCCACACGCCAGATCACATGCCGGACGACACGTCACACACCAGACGACACGCCACACGCCTGACGACACGTCACACGCCAGTCGACACGCCAGACGACACGCCACACGCCAGCAGACGACACGTCACACGCCAGACGACACGTCACACGCCAGACGACACGCCACACCACGCCAGATCACACACGCGGACGACGCGTCACACGCCAGACGACACGACACACAGCCAGTACACACGCCAGACGACACGTCACACACCAGACGACACGCCACGTCACACGCCTGACGCCACGTCACACACGCCAGACGACACGTCACACACGCCAGACGACACGTCACACACGTGACGCCACGTCACACGCCAGACGCACGCTGACGCCACGTCACACACGCCTGACGCACGTCACACACGCCTGAGACACGTCACACACGCCTGACGACCACGTCACACACACCTGACGACACGTCACACGCGCCTGACGACACGTCACACGCGCCTGACGCCACGTCACACACGCCAGACAACACGTCACACACGCCTGACGCACACGTCACACGCCAACGACGCCTGACGACACGTCACACACGCCTGACGCCACGTCACACACGCCTGACGCCACGTCACACACGCCTGACGCCACGTCACACACGCCTGACGCCACGCCACGCACGCCACGTCACACACGCCTGACGCCACGTCACACACGCCTGACGCCACGTCACACACGCCTGACGCCACGTCACACACGCCTGACGCCACGTCACACACGCCTGACGCCACGTCACACACGCCTGAGCCACAGTCACACACGCCTGACGACACGCACACGCACAACGCTACGCACACGTCACACACGCCTGACGCCACGTCACACACGCCTGACGCCACGTCACACACGCCTGACGCACGTCACACACGCCTGACGCCACGTCACACACGCCTGACGCCACGTCACACACGGACGCACGTCACACAGCCGACGCCACGTCACACACCTGACGCCACGTCACAACACCGCCTGACGCCACGTCACACACGCCTGACGCCACGTCACACACGCCTGACGCCACGTCACACACGCCAGACGCCACGTCACACACGCCTGACGCCACGTCACACACGCCTGACGCCACGTCACACACGCCTGACGCACACGTCACACACGCCTGACGACCACGTCACACACGCCTGACGCCACGTCACACACGCCTGACGCCACGTCACACACGCCAGACGACACGTCACACACGCCTGAACGGCCACGTCACACACACGCCTGACGCCACGTCCACACACGCCTGACGCCACGTCACACACAGCCTGACGCCACGTCACACACGCCTGACGCCACGTCACACACCCTGACGCCACGTCACACACCCTGACGCCACGTCACACACACGCCTGACGCCACGTCACACACGCCTGACGCCACTGTCACACACACCTGACGCCACGTCACACACAGCCTGACGCCCACGTCACACACACGCCTGACGCCTCACTCAGTCCTGCTTCTGACGTCCCGTCTCTCTGCTCGCTCCAACCTTCGGCCACGTTTCGAGTTCTGACTGTGCACACGGTGAAGAAGTCTTCTCACCCGTAAACGAGATGGTCCCAGTCCTGAGAACCTCACAGACGAGGAGCTGAAGAGAGAGGCCAAGAACGAGGCCAAGAACGATGCTCTGTCCATGATCATTAAGTCCTTGAAGAACTTGGCGTCTAGAGTTCCTGGCCAAGAGGAGACCGTCAAGAACTTGGAAATCTTCCGGTTAAAGATGATCCTCAGGTAAGTCCCATCACCTTAGATATTTTTTGTCGTTCACTGTCACGCTCTGCCAATGAAGTTCATCGAGTCTTCTTCTCTTCTGCTTTACAGGCTGTTGCAGATTTCCTCGTTTAATGGGAAAATGAATGCGCTGAATGAAGTGAACAAGGTGATCTCGAGTGTGTCGTATTACACACACCGTCACGGGAACGCTGAGGAAGAGGAGTGGCTGACAGCTGAGAGAATGGCCGTAAGATTCACTGTCAATCAGTCAGGCGTCGGTGCGTCTCAATCTGATCCGGTCCTCGCTCACTGTACAGTGATGAACGACTGCAGGACTGATGAGTGTCCCGGGGGCGCAGTTATTATAGCACATATTTAAATAATCATCGTTTATCACAATATATCACATATTTAAGTAATCATCGAAAATCTTCCATTTTAAAGAAACGGCTAAAGATGCAACTTTTTCGGCAACACTTTATACATTAATAATAACACCTTCTCTTCTATATCCATCTATCTAAAATATATAAATATATATATATATTATTGCATGTACTGTGTTAGACTAAACTGGGAAGAGTCACAGCACTTGTATATTGTGCTATTGTTAGTTTCACTGCTTCTATTGTTCTCCTCATTTGTAAGTCGCTTTGGATAAAAGCGTCTGCTAAGAGCCATTACATAGTCAAAGCGAGCGACGCGCTCCCTTTCATAGTCTAAACAGTGGACGCAAGCAGACGCGCGTGAAATGCAATACACCGCTCACGCAACAGGGGGTAGTAGAGTAAATTTATCACAGGCACTTTTACAGTCCGTTTTCACCTTATCTACGGTCTTTCCCATCGCGGTTGCAACCTCTCTCCAGGCATTTTCCAACTCTATTATATTGGAGTGTAATTACGATGAACTGTCGTGTATGACAGCAGACGACCCTCATGTGTACCGTTGGTAAGAGGCTCTTCACAGATGTTTGTTTGTCATTGTATTGTCTGAAAAAACATTTTATTATGCAATATAAATGCGGATGTAATGCGCTCACATAATTTGTCCTCTTCGCCCGCCATTGTATTCAAACCTTCTTCTGTAAACATAATATACTTGAATTAATGTACAATACTTGCAATGTCGCCCCCACCGACAACGCATAGTATTGTGTGCATCTGTGCGTCGCGTATTAAAAACTAGGACCACACATTTGGCTACGCATCGACGCATAATGGCGGCCGAAGTGTAGCGATGCTTGCGGACGCGTACCGATGCGTTGACTATGTAACGGCTCTAAGTGATTAAATGTAAATTTAATTGTAAAATAGGAATCACTTGAAAGCGTAAACACTCTAAATTAATCTTGTGAAAAGCGTTTTGAAACTGGAAATGGAAATACTTTAAATCCTTTTAGCAGCTCAATTTTTGTGATGTCAACTTCAAATTTAGAACACAAATCCAGTGCACTGGAAGGATTGTGCGGTTGGCACAGCCCTGATCACTGAACGCAGATTGAGACGCACCCACTGGTCCTGGTGTCTAGTAGAGTAGTGTGTGTGTGTGTGTGTGAGACGCTACAGGAAGTGCTGATGATGTGTGTTGTGTGTGTCAGGAGTGGATTCAGCAGAACCACATCCTGTCGATCGTGCTGAGAGACAGTCTCCACCAGCCGCAGTACGTGGAGAAGCTGGAGAAGATCCTGCGCTTCGTCATTAAAGAGAAAGCTCTGACCCTGCAGGACCTGGACAGCATCTGGGCGGCTCAGGTACGAGCCTAGCGCTAACACCGCTGCTAACACACATCATCAGTAGTGTGACAGAAGCGTAGAACAGTTAAAGTTCCCCCTGTAGTCAATCATTTTATCTTTTATAACTTATCTTTGATCACCAAAATGACACATTTAAATGCCTTTTCCTTGAAAAAATGTCTTCATGCTTTAAAATATCTTGAATGTAACTCGAAACCCTTGCGTAACTTGACACCAATATGCAAATGAGCCCCACCTCCACTCACTCAGAGATCCACTGGTTGACGATCACACGTTGATCTGATTGGTTACAAGGTAGTTTGTGACGTCAGAAACACCAGCGATTTCAGTGTTTTTGAGACTCTTTGGTTCACTGCAGTTTTAAGCATAAAATACTCAGCAATGCTGTCGACTTTTGAATTTACACATGATTTGTGTTATTAAAGCGTATTAAAAACACCACATAGACACATAAACAACATTAAAAGCTGGAGTTAACAGGTTAAACTGTTGCTGATGCTGCTGGGAAAACTTTCCCTGGTGGCATTTTCCCTGCCGTAACTCTCTCCTGCCGCCACACCAGAGGAACCGGATAATATTGTGAATGTTCGGATCCAATCTGAACTCTGACCTGTAATGCTCCTGAATCATCATCACACACTGAGACTGAGTCTGGTTTCTCACCAGGGTTTTCCTCCATAAGGCATTTTTTATTCGATATCACTCAATGGGGATAAACACGTGTGGATGGAAACACAGCTACAGTCGACTTTGGCTTTTGTCTTGCTTAGTTGGAGACATTTAATTTAATATTCAACAATATTATTGATCTCCTGCATTGACAGCATTATATGAGAACTGAGCTGGACGATGACATCACGGTTTTCTCCAGAGCGGCGCTATATATATATATATGAACTAAATTAATAACTTTTACATCAT